>CM069136.1:14947908-15072238 GCA_035221665.1 Okamejei kenojei
CCAAAACCGTGCTGTGATGCATCCCAATCAAATGCTTTCGATGGCGCATCTGTAGAAACTGATAATATTTGTTAAGGGACATGCCGAGCCTATCCATGTTCTCCAGAGATGCTGCCAGACTTGCTGAGTTAAGGGCCTGTCCCACTGTACGAGGTAATTCAAGAGCTCTCCCGAGTTTGCCCTGATTCGAACTCGGAGAATTACGGTAATGGCCGCTCGTAGGTACTCTGGGCTCTCGTGGACATTTTTCAACATGTTGAAAAAACTTCACGAGCTTACCGTGTTTCCCGAGTATGTGCCGTTAGCGTTACGAGCCTCTAAGAGACGTCTCGAGCTCCGACGTACCCGCTACGTACATTCTACGTACTTAACAGGAGTTTTTTTTTAAAACTCAGGAGAGGTCTTGGGCAAACTCGTATAGTGGGACAGGGCCTTTACAGCAGCAAATTGTGTCTTTTTTCTCTTTTTTTTAAATTAAATTTTTTTTAAATATATTTATTAGAAGCAGTGTACAGTAGTATAAACCACGGCATATGACAAAATACATTTATTGTACATCTTCCATTTAAATTTTGACAAAAATTACATAGAGAAAGAGCAAGAAAGAGAGAAAGTGAAAGAGATAGTGAATGTGTAAAAATAGAACCCCCAAACTACCAAATGCCCCTGTCCCACTTAGGAAACCTGAACGGAAACCTCTGGAGACTTTGCGCCCCACCCAAGATTTCCGTGCGGTTCCCGGAGGTTTTTGTCCTCCGGCAACCACCTTCAACTAGCATCGCAACCGGCTTCGACTAAAAAAATTATCGATTTTTAAAACGGAAACCACTTTCGACCATTAGGGAGACTGACAAAAACCTCCGGGAACCGCACGGAAACCTTGGGTGGGGCGCAAAGTCTCCAGAGGTTTCCTAAGTGGGACAGGGGCAAAAGAGTGTAGTCACAAAGTGAGTAAGTAAAAACTTTTTTTTTAAAAGACAAAACCGAAAAATAATTTAATAAAAGACCAAAGCGTGTTGATATACCTGCTTCATTTCTCACCTCACCCATCACCCTTTCCCTAAATCAGTTTAATTCCAAAGTTGTGCTGCACCATACTATCCTTGTAGTGAAAGGAGACCATATCTTTGAGAATTGCTCTGATTTTCCTGCTAAGACGAGTCTCGTATCTTCAAGATGTAGCGTCTCAGACATGTTTGTGATCCACATTTTAAGAGTTGGGGTAGATTGGAGTAGTTTTTTTTTAACTAATCCAAATCAGGTTTTCTGTGTCATCCATCACCACCACATAGGTAGAGTTCTGACAATTATAGTAGACTGACATCATGCTGGCTACCTGCATGGCTGTACATCACGCCTTCGGTGACATGTTTATTGAGTTGACTGAGAGGACAGTTATTTGTCTTGTCTGATAATTGCTCGAGGGAGTATTTTTCCACTGTCATGTGGTTTATGAGGCAGCTCTCCTGAGATTTTTAGATGACTCAAACACATTGTAATGCAAGTCCTCCTCAACGCCAAGGGACTGCCTGAAAAGAATGTGCCGAGAAAGAGAGACACGAGAGACTGCAGATAGAGTGATACAGCGCTAAAGTGATACAGCTGGGCTTGTACACTCTGGTTTAGAGGGGATCTCTTTGAAACATATAAGATTGTTAAGGGCTTGGACGCGCTAGAGGCAGGAAACATGCTCCCGATGTTGGGTGGGGTCCAGGACCAAGGGCCACAGTTCAAGAATAAGGGGTAAGCCATTTAGAACGGAGACGAGGAAACACTTTTTCTCACAGAGAGTTGTGAGTCTGTGGAATTCTCTGCCCAGAGGGCGGTGGAGGCCGGTTCTCTGGATTATTTCAAGAGAGAGCTAGATTTGGCTCTTAAAGATAGAGGAGTCAGGAGATATGGGGAGAAGGCAGGAACGGGGTACTGATTAGGGATGATCAGCCATGATCACATTGAATGGCCGTGCTGGCTCGAAGGGCCAAATGGCCTGCTCCTGCACCTGTTGTCTACTGTCTAAAACAGGCCCTTTGGCCCAACTTGGCCACACCGGCCAACATGACCCAGCTACACCAGTCCTACCTGCCTGCGTTTGGCTCATATCCTTCTAAACCTGTCCTATCCCTCTAAACCTGTCCTATCCATGTACCTGTCTAACTGTATCTTAAAAGTTGCGATGATCCCTGTTTCAACTACCATCTCTGGCAGCTCGTTCCATACACCCACCACCCTCTGTGTGAAAAAAGTTACCCCTCAGATTCCTTATAAATCTTTTCTCCTTCACCTTAAACCTCTGTCCTCTGGTCCTCGATTCCCCTACTCCGGGCAAGAGACTGGGTCCGATCTATTCCTCTCATGATTTAATCCGCCTCCATAAGATCACCCCTTATCCTCCTGCGCTCCAAGAAATAGAGTCCCCGCCTACTCAACCTCTCCCTACAGCTCAGACCCTCGAGTCCTGGTAACAGAATCTTGAGCAAATGACCGATGACAGAATCTTGAGCAAAAAAACAAAATGCTGGAGGATCAGGCAGCGTCTGTGGAGAGAAACGGACAGACGACGTTTCAGGTTGGGACGCTTCTTACGTCTACTTCCCCCCCCCACAGGTGCTGCGGAGTTCTGCCAGGGTTTTTTTAAACGATATCTAGCAGGCCCTTCGACCCATAATGTCTGTGCCGAACATGCCAAGCTAAACTAACATCATCTGATCTATGCCCCTCCATTTCCTGAAAATTCATGTGCCTATCTAAAAGCCTCATAAACTGCATAGTTTCTGCTGCTTTACCTCCCCCCTAGACTCCATCCAAGGACCAAAGCAGTCTTTCCAGGTGAGGCAGAGGTTCACCTGCACCTCCTCCAACCTCATCTACTGTATCTGCTGTTCCAGGTGTCAACTCCTCCACATCCAGAGATGCCAAGTGTCCCGGATTCGCCGTATTTACCTATCCCGGTGGGCGTTCAAATCCCAACTGAACTTTTTACGGTGCATCCTCCCAGAGTGAGGCAGCCAAACATTGCTGACGGAAGCACGCCTAGGGTTTACACCCCAGCGGTATGCGCATTGGGGGAGGGTTTGCCGGGCCCTAGTAGTCTTACTGTCTCCGCCTTACTGTGCCTCCGCAGTCTGGAGAAGGTTCTCGGGTCACCATTCCATCTCTCCATAGTGCCTCACCGCGCTGAGTTACTCCGCATTTTGTGCCTGGCGCGATTTTATCCAGCATTTGAAGTTCTTTCTTCACATTTTGCCCTGGTCCCAGTGTTTGTATTATCGTCCCGGCGACATACAATGGGAATCTTCGCTGGCTGACCCATTAACCATTGAAAACGCTGCCGCTCGCAATGTATTCGGCAAGTTATACCCCATCACCGGAGACCCTCGATCCCCCACCCCCACCTGCGTGCAGGTTTTCTCCGAGATCTTCGGTTTCCTCCCACACCAAAGCCAAGTAGGCTAATTGGCTTGGTAAATTGTCCCTAGTGGTTGTAGGATAGCCCCGGGGATCGCCGGTCGGCGCGGAGTCTGCACGGGCCATTCCGCACTGCTAAACTAAACTAAACGCACACAAACAAGTCCAGGTGATTAAAGATTGTTACGGAGGGTCTCCAAGAAGATGCATTTCAGGACCCCATTTGTTGAGAGGACGGTTCACTAAACATGGGTTATCAAACTGAACATCTTCACCAACTGATCCTGACCGTCCACTTAATTAAACTGTCTTTAATCGGGCTTTATCTTGGTTATTCCTTTATCTATATCTGCACATCAGGGACTTGATTGAAATCATGCATCATTTTTTTCAGGCTCGGCTTTTCACTTTTTCTTGGTGCATGTGACGATAACAAACTCACTATATTTACCTCCAGAATGCTTCAGTCCAGACTTTTTTTTAAGTGCATGAGTCTGTGGTAGGTTGGGAATCGGGCCTACACTGAGAGGTTCATTCAATGGTCGATAACAGCGGGGCAGCACTGGTGTTTTCAAGTTTTGTTCTCCGCTCCCATTCCCAACTTCCTGTGGTTTCTGTGGTGTCCTGGGCGACAATATTCCTCCACCATTGTCAGGCCCAGCGCAAATTGGAGGAGCAGCACCTCATATTTCGTTTGGGTAGTTTACACCCCAGCGGTATGAGCATTGACTTCGCTAACTTCAGATAGCCCTTGCTATCCCTCTCTCTCTCTCTCTCTCTCTCCATCCCCTCCCAGTTCTCCAACTAGTCTTACTGTCTCCGCCTTACTGTATCTTTGTCCCGTCCCCTCCTCCGACATCAGTCTGGAGAAGGTTCTCGACCAGAAACGTCACCCATTCCATCTCTCCATAGATGTTGCCTCACCCGCTGAGTTACTCCAGCATTTTGTGTCTACCTTCGATTTTATCCAGCATTTGAAGTTCTTTCTTACACATTTTGTCCCTGGTCCGTGTCAGTTTGGTTTAGTTTGTATTATCGTCCCGTGTATCGACATACAATGGGAATCTTCGCTGTACCTGGTACACCTGACAATAAAGAAACCATTAACCATTGAAAACGCTGCCCTGCAATGTATTCAGGCAAGTTATACCATCCATGAGCACCGGAGACCCAGGTTCGATCCTGACTACGGGGTTTGCACGTTCTCCCCATGACCTGCGTGGGTTTTCTCCGAGATCTTCGGTTTCCTCCCACACTCCAAAGCCGTACAGGTTTGTAGGCTAATTGGCTTGGTAAATTGTCCCTAGTGGTTGTAGGATAGCCTTAATGTCCGGGGATCGCCGGTCGGCGCGGAGTCGACGGGCCGAAGGGCCTGTTTCCGCACTGTATCTCTAAACTAAACTAAACGCACACAAGTACAAGTCCAGTAAAGTCCGATTAAAGATTGTCCGAGGGTCTCCAATAAGATAGATGGTAGGTCAGGACCGTTCTCCAGTTGGTGAGAGGACGGTTCAGTTGCCTAAACATAGTTCTGTTATCAGGCAACTGAACCATCCTATCACCAACTGGAGAGCGATCCTGACCTACCGTCCACTTAATTGGAGACCCTCAGACTGTCTTTAATCGGGCTTTATCTTGCATTTAACGTTATTCCCTTTATCCTATATCTGTACACTGCAGGCGACTTGATTGAAATCATGCATCATTTTTTTCACTGGCCATAAAAGCTTTTCACTTTTTCTTGGTGCATGTGACGATAACAAACTCATTTCTATATTTACCGGTAATGCAAAAAGGAAAATAAATTGAGTTCAGAATGCTTCAGAGAAAGTCCAGACTTTTTTTTAAAGTGCACGAGCCATACTGTGGTAGGTTGGGAGATCGGGCCTACACGGTTAGTATTTGAGAGGTTCATTCAATGGTCGATAACAGTGGGGCAGAAGCTGTTCTTGCATCTGGTGTTTTGGATGAGGTGTTGAATGAAAGTTTTGTTCTCCGCTCTTAAAACTTCCTGTGGTTTCTGTGGTGTCCTCGACAATATTCACTCCACCAACAGCACTAACAATAAATTAGGTCAGTTATTGTCACATTGCTGTTTGTGGGGAAATCGCTCGGCATATATTGGCTGCGTTGCCTTTTGAAGTCACCATGCAATTGCAAATTTGTGCCGAGTTCTGGGCGCGTTTGTGTTATTGATTCGTAGAGTCTTGTAGTAGGCCCCCCCTCGGTCTTGACTGACCATGGGTGATGTATCCTGGTCGGATGCGAGCCTGGGCGACGTCATATGGAGGACAGGCTGTTGCCCATGCACACGTTCCCCCCCCCCCCTCTCCACGTCGCTGATCGATCCAAAGGAACAGCAGGGCCGTTACAGTTGGGCACCAGCCCCGTCGCAGGAGCTGCCGGAGCGAGGTTGTAGACAACGACGAACTGCCTTAAGGGCTCCGACTCCGGATTTTCTTGAGCTTTACTCCAGGCGCCTTTTCAATGACTGGATATGGCCACAAGGCAGTGGAGGTTTTAAATCAGAGTTTTCCCTCTCCTAGATGGACTGCCTTCCCAGGCTGACGAGCCCCATCTGCCCGAGACTCGTGGGGCGGGAGCGTCTACCTGCCCGTGCAGGTCTAGAGCACCTGCCCACTGCGCAGAGTCATTCAGCATGGGAACAGACCATGTGCCCATCACATCCACACTGATCAATGGGGACTCAATGGTTCAATGGCACTTTTTGTCACATGTACCTAGCTGCAGTTAATTTTTTTTTGCATAGTTTGGTAAAAATCTTAACATCCACAGGCGCCATTTTGTTTGATTCAAGTCCAAAGTTATTAAAAAATGTAGAAGTCTTAAGTTGTCTGTAAAATCTCATCGTCCTGACCTGGTGGCTGTTCTGGGTCGGAGTTGCAGGGTTGGCCTGGCCAGGTGATCTCCCCGTTTGTCATTAGTGCGGTGTTCCAGCACCTAGCCAGTCGCCCTCCATGCCGAGCTGATCCAGAATGGTAAAGATCGACACAAAATGCTGGAGTAACAGGCAGCATCTCCAGAGAAAAGGATGAGGCACGTTTCAGGCTGAAGAAGGGTTCCGCCCAAAACGTCACCTGCTCTATTTCTCCAGAGATGCTGCCTGACCGGCTAAGTTACATACAGTGCATTCAATTCTGTTCAGTTCAGTTTATTGTCACGTGTACCGAGGCACAGTGAGAAGCTTTTTGTTGCGTGCTATCCAGTCAGCGGAAAGGCAATACACGATTACAGTCGAGCCGTTCACAGTGTATACAGATCTGCAGGGGTAGAGATTTACAAGTGTGGAGCGATTGTAATGTTTGATTGCAGCTCTGCTTCTGTGACTTAACACAAATAATCGCCTGGATTAGGCAGGTCTTATGGGCCTGTCCCACACGCAATTTTATTCGGCGACTGCCGGCACCCGTTATAGATGCAGCAGGCCGCCAAAATGTTTTAACATGTTGAAAATCCAGCGGCAACCATTGTGGTCTCCACCTTTCCTTGATCATCATAATTTTTTTGCGTATCTTGCATTCATTTGTTCTATATCTCTCTATATCACCGTCTATATCTCTCGTTTCCCTCTCCCCGGCTCTCAGTCTGAAGAAGGGCCTCGAACCAAAACATCACCGATTCCTTTTCTCCTTGAAGCGGCCTGACCGGTTGAGTTACTCCAGCTCTTTGTGTCTATCTTCGGTTTAAACCAGCATCTGCAGTTCCTTCTAATACAAACTAAACTCATTTCTTGACCTGGAAGCGTCCATGGAGGTACGCTCGTTGCAGAAATAAAACAAAATGAATGTCTTGTTTGCTCAGCCGAAGTGGAGTTTATTAAAGGGCCTGTCCCACTTACGCGATTTTTTTCGGCGACTTGCCGGCACCCGTCAAAGGCGCAGCAGGTCGGCGAAGATTTTCAACATGTTGAAAATCCCATCGGCGACCAGAAAAAGGTCCGACTCTTTGGGTGACCACTCGCGACCATACAGGTCGTTGTGACACCTGTGTGGTCGCCCAAAGATTCGGACCTTTTTCTGGTCGCCGCTGGATTTTCGACACGTTGAAAATTTTCGCCGACCTGCTGAGACGATGACGGGTGCCAGCAAGTCGCTGAAAAAAATCGTGTAAGTGGTACAGGCCCTTAAATTAGTGGATCCCTTCCATATCTCGTGCCCCCTTACCCTAAATCTACATTCTCCAGTTTCACTCGTAGTTACTTTAATGTAATGGCAATTCCAAACTTTTCCAATGTCCAACTTTCTGTTGCCGTTACTACACGTGCAGGTAAGGAGTGACGGTACGCAGACGATAAAAAGGAAACTGATCCTCCAGTCGTAATTTCCATTTTCATTGATTCTTTATTGAAGCAGTTGTACAAATAAAAATAGTGAACGTACCAGATGCTCTTTATTCCTATACAAATTGTAGCATTCCGTTCTTACTATCTGATCAGGTAAGAACTGTATTCTCTCTCCCGTGCTCGCTCGTCTGATCTTCCCACATCCTCCCCTGGTATGATATATGTAACGTTCATCTACATATCAAAAGCCCATCCCCAAGCGTTCAAAATAATACTGCTTGAATTATCAAGACAAAATAATAAAATAATTTGGTAACAGTAACTATCCGAAGCATGAATGGCTCCCACATCTAGTTGCATCTATCTCTGATATGGAGAGGCAATGTCCCCCTGCGGTCCACTGAACCTTCTACTCTGGAGTTTAGAAGGATGAGAGGGGATCTTATTGAAATTAAGGGTTTGGACACGCAAGAGGTGGGAAACATGTTCCCGATGTTGGGGGAGTCCAGAACCAGCGGCCACAGTTTAAGAATAAGGGGTGAGCCATTTAGAACGGAGACAAGAAAACACTTTTTCTCACAGAGAGTGGCGAGACTGTGGAATTCTCTGCCTCAGAGGGCGGTGGAGGCAGATCCCCTGGATACTTTCAAGAGAGAGCTAGCTAGGGCTCAAAGATAGCGGAGTCGGGGGATATGGGGAGAAGGCAGGAACGGGGTACTGATTGTGGATGATCAGCCATGATCACATTGAATGGCGGTGCTGACTTGAAGGGCCGAATGGCCTACTCCTGCACCTATTGTCTATTGTTCAAAACCTTAATACAAGTCGCTCATGCTTCCTCTTAAGCTTCTCTATTCCAAGGAAAATAGACACCCATTTCTCCATTTTCTCGTCATTACCAGACAGCTCTGTCCCAGATAACATCCCAGTGAATCTCCACTCTAATCATATATTTAATCCAATTTATGGCCGACCCTCGCGTGTAAAAATAGACCTCCCCTCGCACGAAACTGGACCAAATCAGTTCAAGGTCTGTGGCCATGTGAGCTTCCTCCCACAGCAAGTGTAACTAGAATGCTCCCAAGCTGGATAGGAAGTCAGAACAGTGAATATAAAAATATGTTGAAGTGTTCGCAATTATGGGTGGCACTGTGGGGTGCAGTAGTAGAGTGGCTGCCTTGTAGCGCCAGAGACCCAGGTTCCATCCTGTCTGTACGGAGTTTGTGCGTTCTCCCTATGACTGCTTGGGTTTTCTCACAGTGCTCCAGTTTCTTCCCACATTCCAAAGACGTAAGTATGGGTTTGTAGGTTAATTGGCTTCTGTAAATTGTTCCTAGTCTGTAGGATAGAATTAGTGCATGAGTGATCATTGGTCAGCCTGGGTCGATGGGCCCGTTTCAGCAATGTATCTCTAAACTAAAGGACACTCGTTCTTGTAATTATATTTTCAGTAGCAAAGTTTGAGTGGGATGTTGTGTGAGTATGAATTATATATACCCCTGCCTTACAGCGAATGAAACGCTGAAGACCCGGGTTCGGTCCCGACTACGGGTGCTGTCTGTGCGGAGTTTGTACGTTCTCCCCGTGACCCGCGTGGGTTTTCTCCGAGATCTTCGGTTTCCTCCCACACTCCAAAGATGTACAGGTTTGTAGGTTAATTGGCCTGGTATAAATGTACAAATTATCCCTAGTGTGTGTGTGTGTAGGGTGGTGGTTATGTGCGGGGATCGCTGGTCGGCGCGCACCCGGTCGGCCGGAGGGCCTGCTTCCTCGTTGTATCTCTAAAACTAAATTCCTTCTGTAGAAACGCGGATCTTAGCGCTGATTTAAGTTTTCAGACGGATCACGAAAAGGAAACAAGAACCCTCAACCTTGCTGTCTTTTCTGTTTTTTTTGTTTTGTTTGCAGCGATAGGTAGCGGTGACTGAAGATGTCAGATAATGGCGAAGTGGAAGACAAGCCTCCAGCTCCGCCCATGAGGAACACCAGCACCATGATTGGTGTGGGCAGCAAGGACTCTGGCAACCTTAACCACGGCTCCAAGCCTCTTCCCCTGGCTCCCGAAGAGAAGAAGAAGAAAGACAGGCTCAGGTTCTTTCCCGGAGCGGGAGACAAAAGTAACCGCGCTTTTCTTTACTTTTTAAAACCTTTTATCTTTTTAGTGTGTTTTTTTGTTTGTTTGTTAGCAATTCAGTGATCGATACACCCCGGTTTCACTCCTCGAGAGTTTTTCTGTACTACAAAGCTCTTGAGAATTCTGGTCACAAACAAAAACCCCACAAATTACTGGGCAACTCGGCGGGTCTGCAGGCAGCATCTCTGGTGAATATGGATCAGTGACGTTTCAGGTCAGGACCCAGTATGAAGGAGGGTCCCGATCCAAAACGTTGCCTATCCATGTGCTCCAGAGATGCGGCCTGACTAACTAAGTTGCCCCAGTGATATATGTCTTTATCGTTACTGTAATAATTTGACATCTATAAATGAAGCTGCGGGAAACTCAGACAGATTATTTCTGGTGTTTAAAAAAAAAAAGTCATAAATTGCTGATCCTAAACGTCGCCTACCCATGTTTCCCAGAGATGCTGCCTGACCCGCTGAGTTATTCCAGTCACTTAGTGACTTTTTTCATAAGCCAGCATCTGCAGTTACTTGTTCCTACTATTTCAGGTGTTAATCTGACAGGGTTGTAGGCCTGGAAGGACAATAGACAATAGGGTGCAGGAGTAGGCCATTCGGCCCTTCGAGCCAGCACCGCTGATCATCCCCAATCAGTACCCCGTTCCTGCCTTCTCCCCATATCCCCTGACTCTGCTATTTTTCAGAGCCCTATCTATCTCTCTCTTGAAAGCATCCATAGAACCTGCCTCCACCGCCCTCTGAGGCGGAGAATTCCACAGACTCACCACTCTCTGTGACAAAAAGTGTTTCCTCATCTCCGTTCTAAATGGCTTACTCATTCTTAATCTTAATGAACAGTTTATCTCCTTGGATCTACATTACTGATCATCTATGAATTAAATCATTTATTTTTGGATGGATTGAAAGATGTAGCGTGTAAACAGACCTTTCTGCCCACTCCATTGTTCGCACCTGTTCTGTTATCCTACTTTCTCATCCATTTCCTACATACTACCAGGGGCAGTTTGCAGAGTAAGTAAGTATTGGCCAAGTATTCACATACAAGTAATTTGCCTTATTGCTCCGCCCACAAGTAACAACATGACATACAGTGACAGTTACAAGTGACTCAGAAAACACTAAACATTAATAAGAATAAAACATTAATGATAAAACACCATTGATCAAGCATGTGAACCAACAAAATACCAGATCAAAGGGAGGCTACAGATTTTTGGTTATTGAGTAGAGCAACTACTCATGGATAAAGCAGTTTCCGTAGGGTTGGAGGGAAGGGGGTATCACAGAGGGGGAGCAGTTAGAGAGGAGGTTGTGAAACTGTTTCCGTAGGGAAGAGGAGAACTTCTTCAAAGTAGGCATACCTTGAGGAGATATCGCAGTGGAGTAGACAAAGTGTTAAAGAAGGAACTGCAGATGCTGGAGAATCGAGAGTACACAAAAGGCTGGAGAAACTCAGCGGGTGCAGCAGCATCTAAGGAGCGAAGGAGATAGGCGATGTTTCGGGTCGAGACCCTTCTTCAGACTGGTTAGGGATAAGGGAAACGAGAGATATAGGCGGTGATGTGGAGAGATAAAGAACAATGAATGAAAGATATGCAAAAAAGTATCGATGATAAAGGGAACAAGCCGTCGTAAGCTGTTGGTAGTGTGAAAATAAGAAGCTGGTGCGACTAGGGTGGGGGAGAGATAGAGAGAGAGGGAATGCCAGGGCCCGAGGGCTGAGGGAGAGGTGGGAAGGGGAGGAGACAGCAAGGGTTAACAGAATTGAGAAAATTCAATGTTCAAGCCCAGAGGATGCAGACTCCCCAAGCGGAATATGAGGTGCTGTTCCTCCAACTTGCGGTGTTGCTCACTCTGGCCGTGGAGAAGGCCCAGGACCGAGAGGTCGGATACGCATGGATAAAAACTGTTTTTATGTCTGGCTGTGGCAGCTTTGACAGTCCGGAGTCGCCTTCCAGAGGGAAGTGATTCAAAGAGTTTGTGGCCAGGGTGAGAGGGGTCAGAGATGATCTTGCCCGTTCGCTTCCAGGCACTTGCAGAGGCCCATTACCTTACGAACCCTGACATATCTGGGACATGGGAGGAAACAGGATGACCTGGAGGAAACCCACATAGTCACAGGGTGAATGTGTAGACTCCACACAGAAAGCATCCAAGGACAGGATCGAATCGGAGTCCCTGACTGTGAGGCAACAGCCCTTGGGACAATAGAGCATCATGCAAATCCCTTCTATTGACTCCATCTACACTTCACACAACATAGAATAGGGGGCGGGGGGGGAAATGATGGATGACCTTGTTGAATTGCTTGTGGTTTTTGCACACTGTGTTCTCCAGCCGTCCTTCACGCCCGTGACGGGCATGTTTTCAGTGTCAAATTGTCTCACACCCACTTCAGCTTGTGTCAGTAACAGAGACTTGTTAAACAAAAGCAGTGTAAAGAGCCTGTGGTGATTACTGTACATGTGGACTTAAAAGCCACTTGTTTCAGAAAGCGACAGGTTTTGTTCAATGATGCTGTGGCAGCAACCAGAAGAGGTAAGGTTTCCCTTCAGACATTTTCCTTACTTTCTTGCGGCACAGTGCTGCCTTAGCACCGGAGAACCAGGTTCAGTCCCGACTACGGGTGTTGTCTGTACGGAGTGTGTACGTTCTCCATCGTGACCACGTGGGTTTTCTCTGGGCGCTCCGGTTTCCCTCCCACACTCCAAAGACGCACAGGTTTGTAGGTTAATTACCTCCGGCATGACATTCTGTAAATTGTTCCCGGGTGTGTAAGATAGTGTTAGTATGCGGGGATCGCTGGTCGGCGTCGACTCGGTGGGCCGAAGGGCCTGTTTCAGCGCTGTATCTCAAAACTAATCTCTGAGACGTGGGAAACCATTTGTATATAGACCGCAGGTTACCTAGACTACCGTGGAGTGCTTTGTGGCAACAAGTTACAAGTTGACCTCATCCCCAATGCAAAAGGCATCGAGAGCAGAAGGTTTGAAGACAATAGTAAGGATAAAGAGAGAAAAACAACATGGTACTTGTGTGTCTTTTTAAACTCTGTTGAGTTTGCTGACCCCTCAATGCCACTTGGATCCGAGCCCTGAAACAAGCTGCTTGCAGAATATTAATCCACCGTTATTTGTTATTCCTCTCACCACAGTGCGCGAGTGTGCCAGAGATCTGTTTCTTCTGAGTGGAAACAATTTTTCAGAATCCTGTACAGCTTGCGCTAATCTTTTACATGGTTAACCAAACCCTTGATGTTGCTGTTTCTGTTTTACTCACAACATATTTTATGAGGTAGATCGTTAACACAGCTGATATTTTTTCCCATACTTGACACTGTAGCTGCTTGAGAGACACAAAGCTGGAGGAATTCAGCGGGTTAGGCAACATCTCTGGAGTAAAGGAGTAGGTGACGTTTTGGGTCGAGACCCTTCTTCAGACTCTTCAGAGTCTCAACCCGAAACGTCACCTATTCCTCTTCTCAATAGACAATAGACAATAGGTGCAGGAGTAGGCCATTCGGCCCTTCGAGCCAGCACCACCATTCAATGTGATCATGGCTGATCATCCCCAATCAGTACCACGTTCCTGCCTTCTCCCCATATCCCCTGACTCCGCTATTTTTAAGTCCTATCTAGCTCGCTCTTGAAAACATCCAGAGAACCTGCCACCACCGCCCTCTGAGGCAGAGAATTCCACAGACTCACCACTCTCTGTGAGAAAAAGTGTTTCCTCGTCTCCGTTCTAAATAGCTTACCCCTTATTCTTAAACGGTGGCCCCTGGTTCAGGACTCCCCCAACATTTGGAACATGTTTCCTGCCTCTAGTGTGTCCAATCCCTTAACAATCTTATATGTTTCAATGAGATCCCCTCTCATCCTTCTAAACTCCAGAGTGTACAAGCCCAGCCGCTCCATTCTCTCAGCAAATGACAGTCCCGCCATCCCGGGAATTAACCTTCTCCAGAGATGCTGCCTGACTTGCTGAGTCACTCCAGCTCTTTGTGTCTACCCTCGGTGTAAACCAGCATCAGCAGTTCCTTCCGACACACTAGCTGTTTGGTTGGATACATTTTTGTTTATTTTCTTTCATGTATGATGACTCTTGATATATTTTGGTTGTTTCCACTGGTCTTATGCATGCTACTGCTTGTTTCCAAGTGAAATCCCACAGCAACGTTAGGGAGATCAAGTGTCATGAGAGTTTTACTGTCATGTGTCCCAGATAGGACAATGAAATTCTTGCTTGCTGCAGCACAACAGAACATGTAAACATAATACAGAAAAGGAGATAAAAATTCAATGTGTCTAGATACCATAGACCATATATATAAACTGATAAAATGCAATAGGCTGTTATTGTTCAGAGTTTGTTTGATGTCGTGCTTAATAGCCTGATGGCTGTGGGGAAGCAGCTGTTCCTGAACCTGCACGTTACAGTTTTCAGGCTCCTGTACCTTCTTCCCGATGGCAACGGAGAGATGAGTGTGCGGCCAGGATGGTCCGGGTCTTTGATGATGTTGGCTGCCTTTTTGAGGCAGCGACTGCGATAGATCCCTTCGATGGTGGGGAGGTCAGAGCCGGCGATGGACTGGGCAGTGGTCACAACTTTTCTGCAGTCTTTTCCGCTCCTGAACGTTCAAGTTGCCGAACCAAGCCACGATGCAACCAGTCAGTATGCTCTCTACTGTGCACTTGTAGAGGTTCGAGAGAGTCGTGGGTGGGGGGGGGGGGGGGGGGGGTGTGGTGAGGTCTTGCCGCCCAATTGTCTTGAACCATTACTGACTGTATTTATGTATGGTATATGTGATCTGGATGGATGTTGGGCAAAACACAGGGGAGGCACAGTCGCCTGACAGTGCCAGTTATCCGGGTACGATCCCGACTACGGGTCCTGTCTATACGGAGATTTAACTTTCTCCCTGTGACCACGTGGGTTTTCTCCTGGTGCTCCGGTTTCTTCTCGCATTCTAAAGACGTGCGGGTTTGTAGGTTAAATGGCTTCTGCCAATTTCCCCCAGTGCACAGAATAGAACTAGTGTACAGGTGATTGTTGGTCTCCGCGGACTCGGTGGGCCGAAGGTTCTGTTTCCACGCTCTACCTCAACTAAACTTTTAAAAGAGCTTTCCATTATACCTCTGCACACATGACAATGATAAACCTAAATCTATTAAACCTAAACCCAAAATAACTTTATTTAAATATAGAATATATGTTGTGTCTGGTAAGACCAATATTTTTTTACCCAATGCCTATTGCCCTTAATCATTTTGATCCCTGCAGTGAAAGGACTCCACAAGTTAAATAGAACATAGAACATAGAGGGGGTGGGGAGGAGGGGGTTGAGGTGGGAAGAGTTTGGGGAGGGGGGTGGGGGCGGGAGGCGGGGGGAGGGGTGTGGGGGGGAGGAGGGGGGGAGAAGGGAGCTGGGTGGGAGATCATGCCTAGGGTCTACTAGCTATGGTTCAATATTGCACCAAGCAGTTCACTTATATAACAACATAAGACAGATGAGCTGGATTACTGTATTGATTGACTGAAAGATACACCGACCATTGATCAACTGTTTACACTAGTTCCACATCATCACACGTTTGCACGTCCACTCACTACACGCTAGGGGCAATAAAACTACAAACCCGCACTTCTTTGGGATATTGGCGGAAACCAGAGCACCCGGAGGAAACAACATGTGTAGGAAGATACTGCAAATGCCGGCTTTTACCGAAGATGGACACAAATTGCTGGAGTAACTCAGCAGGTCAGGTGGCATCTCTGGGGGAAAAAAGGAAAAGGCGACATTTTGCGCCCAACCTGAAACGTCCCCGGTTCCGTTTCACTGGAGATGCTGCCTGACCCGCTGAGTAACTCCAACGTTTTGTGTCTAGCGCAGGTGTATGTCCTCTTTGTAATGAAGGCGTGACTAATACTTTTGGAAACATAGTAAAATAGGTGCAGGAGCAGGCCTTTCGGCCCTCCGAGCCAGCACAGCCATTTAATATGATCGTGGCTAATCGTCTAAAATCAGTACCCCGTTGCTGCTTGCTCCCCATATCCCTTGATTCTGTCCGCCCTAAGAGCTAAATCTAACTTTCTCTTGAAAACATCCAGTGAATTGGCCTCCACTGCCTTCTGTGGCAGAGAATTCCACAGATTCACAACTCTCTGGGTCAAAAGGTTTTTCCTCATCTTAGTCCTAAATAGCCTACCCCTTATTCTTAAACTGTGACGCCTGGTTCTGGACTCCCCCAACATCAGGAACATTTTAGCCTGTCCAATCCTTTAAGAATTGTATATGTTTCTATAAGATCCTCTCTCATCCTTCTAAATTTCAATGAATGCAAGCCCAGATGACCCATTCTTTCATCATTTGTCAGTCCTGCCATCCTGGGAATTAACCTGTTGAACCTACGCCGTACTCTCTCAATAGCAATAATGTCCTTCCTCAAATTAGGAGACCAAAATTGCACAGGATACTCCAGGCATGGCCTCACCAGATCGCAGTACAACTGCAGTGGGACCTCCTTGCTCCTAAACTCAAATCCTCTCGCAATGAAGGACAACTTGCCATAAACTTTCTTAACTGCCTACTGTACCTGCATGCTTACTTTCACTGACTAAGCACACCCAGGTATCATTGCACCTACCCTTTTCCTAATCTGACATTCAGATAATAATCTGCCTTCCTGTTCTTGCCATCAAAGTGGATAACCTCATATTTATCCACATTATACTGCATCTGCCATGCATCTGCCCGCTCACCCAACCTAAGCAAGTCACCCTGCGGCTTCATAGCATCCTCTTCGCAGCTCACACTGCAAACCAGCTTTGTGTCATCTGCAAACTTGGAGATGTTACATTTAATTCCCTCGACTAAATCGTTAATACATATTGTAAATAACTGGGGTCCCAGCATCGAGTCTTGCGGTACCCCACTAGTCACTGCCTGCCATTCTGAAAAGGACCTATTAATTCCTACCCTTTGCTTCTCTATCCATGCCAATATCCTACCCCCAATACCATGTGCTCTAATTTTGCACACTAGTCTCTTGTATGGGACCTTGTCAAAGGCTTATTGAAAGTCCAGATACACCACATCCACTGGCTCTCCCTTATCCATTGTACTTGTTACATCCTCAAAATATTCCAAAAATTTAGTCAAGCATGATTTCCCCTTCATAAATCCATGCTGACTTTGACCGATCCTGTCACTGCTTTCCAAATGCGCTGCTATAACATCTTTAATAATCGACGGAAGCATCCTCCCCACCGCCGATGTAAGGCTAACTGGTCTATAATTCCCCGTTTTCTCTCTCCCTTATTTCTTAAGAAGTGGAATTACATTGGCTACCGCAGGAACTGATCCAGAGTCGAGAGAACATTGGAAAATGATCCATGATTTCTAGGGCCACCTCCTTGAATACTCTGGGATGCAGACCATCATGCCCTGGGGATTTATCTGCCTTCAGTCCCAACAGATTACCTGACACCATTTTCTGACTAATGTGGATTCCCTTCAGTTCCACCCTCGCACTAGATCCTCAGTCCCCTAGTATTTCTGGGAGATTGTTTGTGTCTCCCTTAATGAAGACAGAACGAAAGTACTCGTTTAACTGTTCTGCCATTTCCTTATGTCCAATTATAAATTCACCTGTCACTGATTGTAAGGGACCTACATTTGTCTTCACTCACCTTTTCCTTTTTACATATCTAAAGAAGCTTTTACAGTCAGTTTTCTCTGTGTCTTTTCCCCTGTCCAAAAACGTCATTGCACGAGCAACCTTTTTATGCAGCATTAGACTAGTCTGTTAGTGGCTATTCAAGAGAGGAAATGCTGCTTCTCATTCCATTAACTAATTTGTCTCAATCTGCACAAAACAAACTAGATAATTTGAGGTGTAAATGTTTAATGAATTAGTAATGACGAGGAGGGTTCAATATTTCTGATGGGTTGGCTGCTGTGGAATGAGGTTATTTTACACATTTGCAATTGCTCTGGTTCAGTACTCATGCCTAATGTGTGGTGGACGGCTTGGTTGTAATAATGTTTAGTCTTTCCGCTGACGGTATAGAATGCAACAAGAAAAGATTTTCACTCTTCCTCGGTAATAAAACTAAACCTATCTTTCTTTAAAACAACAAACAACCAGAATGCATTAACTATTCATTATAAAATTCAGCATTGGATTAATTTAGAGATGCAGCACGGAAACAGGCCCTTCAGCCCACCGAGTCCGCACCGATCCCCGCACACTAATAGCCCTGTCCCACGGTGTGCGAGTTCATTCCAAGAGCTCTCCCGAATTTAAAAAAAAATCAAACTCGTGGTAAGCACGGAGAATGAACGTAGCGGGTACGTCGGAGCTCGGGGACGTCTCTTAGCGCTAACAACAGGTACTCGGGAAGAGTCGCTGACGGCAGGTAAGCACGGGAAAACTCGTGAAGATTTTTCGACATGATGAAAAATGTCCACGAGAGCCACGGGTACCGACGAGTGGCCATTACCATAAATCTCCGAGTTCGAATCAGGGCAAATTCAGGAGAGCTCTTGGAATGAACTCGTACCGTGGGACAGAGGTTTAACACTATCCTACACGCACCTACACACACTAGGGACAATTTACATTTATACCAAACCAATTAACCTACAAACCTGTGCGTCTTTGGAGTGTAGGAGGAAACTGAAGATCTCGGAGAAGACCCTCGCAGGTCACGGGGCGAACGCACAAACTCCGTACAGACAGCACCCGTAGTCAGTATCGAACCCGGGTCTCTGGCACTGTGAGGCAGCAACTCTACCGCTGCGCCACCGTGCCGCCTTTCAAGTGCTTACTTGTCACTGACCAAAATTGGGTCAGATTATGTTGGAATTTGCACGGTATAATAAGGACTATGTTCAATTACATATTACAAGTGTTGAATTCATGGATTCACCCTTTGCATTGGGGATGATCATCCATGATCACATTGAATGGCGGTGCTGGCTCGTAGGGCCAAATGGCCTACTCCTGCACCTATTGTCCACTGTCCATTGCATTCTGATCGTTAAAAAAAAACTCACTTTGCCCACTCCAGTCTGGGGAAGATCCTTCCTCATCATTACTTCTTCTTTCGTGTGGCGTGCACAGCCTAACGTTGTTGGACAACTTGTTCTATTTGACCTTCCGTTTGTGCACGTCGAGTTGATTGCATTAGTCGAAACAGGGCGGACCACGTGAAGGTTGCAATCTTCCACCCATCATTACTAATTCATTAAACATTTACACCTCAAATTATCTAGTTGACCCGAAAAGTCACCTATCCCAGTTCTCCAGAGATGCTGCCTGACCTGCTGAGTTACTCCAGCGCTATGTGTTTTTTTCCCCCGTAAGTCAGCATCTGCAGTTCCTTCTTTCCTCATGTTTTTTTCCTCATGTTGATGTTTTTTTCCACCAAGCGGGTCGAGATATAGCAAGGAAAGTTATTGAAATATGGAAGGAGCAACTAAAAAGGTATAAAATCAATAGTTAATAAAGAGATTTTAAAAATATTGCACTGTAGGCTAGAAGCCAGATTGTAATATCGAGAGAATGTCACTGACAGGGAAATTAATTGAGGGGCAACCAGTATTTTTAGATACAAAGTTAGATGAGGTATTGATTCTTGACTTGACTTCAAAGATTAGCATGCCTGAAAACAGTAGGTGGTTTTATCTATGACAGATTGATTCTCATTTGCTTGCATAAGCATTCTCTTATTTTTATCCACTGCTTATTTAATCCCATCGTGGATGCTGATGGAAACCTACCATCAGACTCTCTTGGCAGGGAAGCCTCTTGGAAGGAAACCTGGACTATTTTAGTTCAGAGACACAGCGTAAAATAGACCCTTCGGATCTCCGGGTCCGCGCCGACCGGCAGTCATCCATGCACTAGTTCGATCCTAACTCCAGGGACAATTTACAGAAGCCAATTGACCTACAAACCTGCACGCCTTTAGAAAGTGGAGCGCACGGAAGGAAACCCACGTGGTCACAGGGAGAACGTGCAAACTCCCCGCAAACAGCACACAGTCAGGATTGAACCCGAGTCTACAATGTCCATGATAACCAAGATAAACTAACCTCCTCTGCCTGCACGTGATCAATATTACACAATAGGTGCAGGAGTAGGCCATTTGGCCCTTCGAGCCAGCACAGTCATTCAATGTGATCATGGCTGATCATCCCCAATCAGTACCCCGTTCCTGCCTTCTCCCCATATCCCCTGACTCCGCTATCTTTAAGAGCCCAATCTAGCTCTCTCTTGAAAGTATCCAGAGAACCCGCCTCTGAGGCAGAGAATTCCACAGACTCGCCACTCTCTGTGAGAAAAAGTGTTTCCTCGTCTCCGTTCTAAATGACTTACTCCTTATTCTTAAACTGTGGCCCCTGGTTCTGGACTCCCCCAACATCGGGAACATGTTTCCTGCCTCTAGTGTGTCCACTAGAGATGAAACATGATAAAAGGAATAAAGTGAATAACATTTGTTGCAAGATGAAGTCAAAGATAGGCCGAGTGTCTTCAACGAGGTAGATGGTAGCTCAGGACTGCTCTCCAGTTGTTGGTAGGGTGGTCCAGATGTTGGTAGGGTGGTCCAGTTAGCTAATAACAGCTGGCATTGCGGTGTTAGTTAGTATTGGTGTCAGTGAGATGGTGATTAGGAAGGCTCAGGTTTCTGTTCAGGGTGTGTTTACGGGGCTTGGTATGTGTGGTGTGGGGGTGTCAGTACTGTGAGCAAGGGACTTGTTGTCAATGGGTACCAGTTTGTGTGCTGCTTGAGATTCCAGCATCTGCAGTTCCTTCTGACCACATTCAGAAGGAGAAAAGGAACAGGCGACGTTTCGGGTCGAGGCCCTCGACCCGAAACATCGCCTGTTCCTTTTCTCCATAGATGCTGCCTTGCCCGCTGAGTTTCTCCAGCATCTTTGTCCACCTTCGATTCTTCCAACATCTGCAGTTCTTTCTTAAGCATTCAGAAGGATGTTATTTTTAAAAGTTGAGATTGCCTGTGTAATGTGGGACTCCAGAGCTGAGGGAAAGAAAAGAGAAATTATTCCAAATGCCTTCAGGTTTTTGAAGATTTCCATGTACAGGAACAGACCATTTGGCCCACAATATCTGTGCCAGTAAAGATATCAGATTAAACTAATCCCATCTGCCTGTACATGATTCATATCCCTGCATTCCCTGCATGTTGTGGCTAGCTAAATGACTGTAGGGCCTGTCCGACTTGCATTGGATTGTGTGCGTTTGGCACGACCAAACGGAAGCGGAGTTTGCGCTAAGTACGCACGTGACGTCATTTGCGTCATGCTTACCAATCAGCTGGGCAGGAGGCGGGCCGACTGAATTTGGGCGTCGCACGGCGTTGGGTGCTGACGTCATCGCGCAACGCCATGCGCTAGGCGTACGCCGTCAAGACGCTGCATACGACCGCAATGCGCCTGCGTGCCGACAGGCCATTGGCGCACGAAGATTTCGTCCACTGCCAGAATTTCGGAGCCCCGCGCGATGTCGGGACCAGCCCCGCACAACTCTGCGCTTCTAAGTGGAACCGGCCCCGCGCGGCCATACGGTGCCCGTACGCCTCAAGCGACCACGAGGTCGCGTAATTTGCGAGACAAGGTCGCGTAAGTGGGACAGGCCCTTCAGAAACACCACTACCATGTCTGCTTCCACCCACACCGCTAGAAATGGGTTCCAAGCACCTACCACTCTGTACAACAAAAAACCTGTCTCGCCTATCTCCTTTCAAACCTTTTCCCTCTTGTCTTAAAGGGCCCGTCCCACTTGGGCGACCTAATCCGCGAGTTCTGGCGAGTTTGCCCTCGACTCATACTCGCAGCATGGTTGACACGAGGTCGTAGGAGGTCTTTGTAACTCTCCTTCATGCTCGAGAGTGGTCTCCGCGTACTTGAGGCCTCAGCTAGGTCGCGGCGTTTTTTTCAACATGTTAAAAAATGCCCACGAGTAAAAAAAAAGGTCGCCATGGAAAAAATCGATGGTTTTTTTACTCGTAGTAGGTCGGCATGTTAGTCGTAGGTAATCGAAGGTAGTCTTCATCATAGTCGAAGGGAGGTCGAAGGAGATTGAAGGGAAGTCGTTTTCACTCTCCACTATTCGGTGTCCAGTTTTTCCGAAGTTAGTCGTAGCTAGTCGAAGGAGGTCTTCAACATGCCATTTTTTCAAACTCTTTTAAACTCGCCAATTAGGTCGCCCAAGTGGGACAGCCCCTTAAGGCTATGCCCTATAAAATATGATGTTTTCACCCCGAGAATCAGGTTCTGACTGTCAACCCCATCTGTGCCTTTTAAAATATTGTATATACTTGTTCATTCCTCAGCCATTGATGCTCCAATGAAAACAATCCGAGTGTGTCCAACCTCTCCTCGTGGCTCATACCCTCCAATCCAGGCAACATCTTGGCGAACCTCCTTTGCACCCTCTCCGTACCCTTCCTGTAATGGGTAACCAAGACTGCACACAATACTTCAAGTGTACCACTCTGTACTTCGGTGCAGATGACAATAAATTGGCCCAGTCTGAAGAGTGGTCTCGACCTGCGTGGGTTTTCTCCGAGATCTTCGGTTTCCTCCCACACTCCAAAGACGCACAGGGCCTGTAGGTTAATTGGCTTGGTAAATGTAAAAATTGTCCCCAGTGGGTGTAGGATAGTGTTAATGTGCGAGGATCGCTGGTCGGCGCGGACTTGCGGGCAGAACAGCCTGTTTCCACGCTGTATCTCCAAACTAAACTAAAGGGTCTTGACCTGAAATGTCACCTATTCCTTTTCTCCTGGGATGTTGCCTGACCCACTGAGTTACTCCAGCATTTTGTGTCTATCTTTACAATAAACCAACTAACTCCAAATTGCATGCAGGCGTCATAAAATGAAGTGTTTTCAGTCAAGTCCTCTTTCGTTTATTCTTTGTTGCTTGCCTATTTTGGCTGTGATATTCTTTTGTCTTGTCTATTCCTTTAGAAATATAGTCTGTGCCAACAAGTCCAAGTGGAACTGACAATACCATTCTTTGTTTGCGTAAAGGCTGCCTTAGTAATGATGCTCCAATGGCATTTCCTCAGTGGGGGAAACAACCTGTGCCAATGTTCATAATGCATTTGTTCGTCTGCTTTACCAACACATTGCTCTGAAAGATACATTTATTGCCTTTAAGAAGACGTTAACAGGCCACCATTTTACATTGTTGCGTTCATGGTCGTGAAAATGGACCTCTTGGCTAATGGGCCCGTCCCATTTAGGCGACTCTTTAGGCGACTGCCAGGGACTAGTTTTAATTTAATTCACCTATGACACCTGGCGACAACCTACGACAGCAAAAATTGCCGCCACTGTCGGCGAAAATTTTCCATCATGTTGAAAAATTTGCGCCGGTCGCCTGTCGTCGCCAAAACAATTGCCTAAGTGGGACAGGCCCATAAGGGTACCTCCCACCACCCACTTCATGAGAGAGCTAGATAGGGCTCTTAAAAATAGCGGAGTCAGGGGATATGGGGAGAAGGCAGGAACGGGGTACTGATTGGGGATACACAAAAAGCTGGAGAAACTCAGCGGGTGCAGCAGCATCTAAGGAGCGAAGGAGATAGGCGACGTTTCGGGCCGAGACCCTTCTTCCTACTGATTGGGGATGATCAGCCATGATCACATTTAATGGCGGTGCTGGCTTGAAGGGCCGTATAGCCTACTCCTACACCTATTGTCAATTGTCTATTGTCTACAGTGAGAGAGTCCAGGACCACAGGCCATAGTGTCAGAATAGAAGGTACATTTAGAAAGAAGATGAGGAGGAATTTCTTTAGACAGAGGGTGGTAATCTGTGGAATTCATTGCCACAGAGGGTTGTGGCGGCCATTGGGTATTTTTAAGGTGCATAGTGGCAGATTCTTAATTAGTAAGGGTGTCGGGATATGGGAGTAGGACAGGAGTACGGGGTTGAGAGGGAAAGATAGATCAGCCATGATTGAATGGAGGAATAGACTTGATGGGCTGAATGGCCTAATTCAGCTTCTATAACTAGAGCATCCAATGTAAAGGCAAGTGGTCACAGGGAGAATGTACAAACCTCACATAGACAGCACCCAAGGTCAATATCAAACTCGTGTCTCAAGCCATGAGCCAGTAGCTCAAACTGTGTCACCCACAGTGTTCTGGGGATATTTAATACTGAGAGTGATTGTTGTATGAGGGGAATGATCAGAAGGGAGGGGGCATCATGATTAAGATGCAGGCTGAAGTTGCTTGTTCAGACTGGAGATTAGTCCATACCTCAATTGTCATCTGTCCATTTCCCTTCTCAGATGCTGCCAGACCTGCCGAGTTCCTTCAGCACTTTGTGTTCATAGGTGTCAAACTAATGGCCCGCGGGCCGCATCCGGCCCTCGAAGGGGTCCAATCCGGCTTGCGGGATAATTGGAGGGGGGGGGGAAAGCGAAGGCAAGGAAAGCTGTGGGAGCATGAGCGTATGCATTCGGCATTGCACAACTGATCCGACTGCATGAAGTCGCATTTCTCCCATTCCAGCCCGTGACCTAAAATTAGTTTGATAACCCCTAGCTCAAGATTTTCGCATCCGTAGTCGTTTGTGTCTCTTTGAAATTATTGAGCATGAATCATAAAATGTTAGGAACGGAGGAAGTTATTCATCTCATCTCATCCATGTCGGGCAATGAAGACTTTTGCTTTCTTTTGGCTCCAGTGGTCAAAAATGTCCCTGCCTCCGCTAACCTTTTAACCCCATTCATGTCACCACCATAGAGTAGTTCAGCCCTGGTTTACCATCATCTCCCTCGCATAGATTCTTATCAGCTTACAACCCAGCGGTATTAACATTGATTTCTCTAAATTCAAGCAACTCCTACATTTGCTAGCCTCCCCTTTCTTCCCCCCCCCCCCTTCCCCCACCCTAGTCATCCTACAAGTTCCCCTGTTCGCATCCTTGTATCCCTCTTGTTATCACACCGTCCCCAGCCAACAATTGATCATTATGGGCTCCACCCTTCCTTGAGGTCATCGTTGTTCAAATATCTTCGAAGCAAACGGCAGCTGATTGCATTGACCAGTACTGCACCAAATTAGCTATTTTAACCAAGGTATATTTACACATTGCCTATGTTCTCCTTGGGTAATTACTGGACCAAAGATCTCTATTGCAGTTCACAAAACAACATTGAACAGTACAGCTGGTAGTGCTGCTGCTTCACCGCGCGAGACAACCAGGTTCGATCCCAACCCTGACTGCTGTCCGCGTGGAGTTTGCTTGTTCTCCCTGTGACAGCTTGGGTTTCCTCCCACACCCCAAAGACATGCGGGTTTGTAGATTAATTGGCCTCTGTAAAATTGCCCCAGTTAGTGTGAGGGGGTGATCGATCGTCAACGTGGGCTTGGTTGGCCAAAGGGCCTGTTTCCATGCTGTAACTTTCAACAATGTATGTCTGATTTATCTACTAAGGGCCTGTCCCACTTAGGCGATTTTCTCGTGACTTGTTGGCCCCCGACCATACAGGCGTCACGTGTCAACATGTCGCGGGGTGAAGCCTGTATGGTCGTGAGTACTCACCCAAAGAGTCGTACCTTTTACTGGTTGCCGCTGGATTTTCAACATGTTAAAAATTTTTGGCGACCTGCTGCGACTATGACGGGTGCGGGCAAGTCGCAGGAAAAAATCACGTAAGTGGGACAGGCCCTTAAGTGACAGAACACTTTATCACTTAACGACACTAGCCTGGCTTCCCATACTGCCGGTGAATCAGTGGCAATGGAGGTATAAGTCATTTGGGATATTTAAAGCAGAGATTGATAGGATCTTGATTAGTAAAGGGCCTGTCCCACTTACGCGTCCTTGGCATGCAAATTACGCGACCTCGTGGTCGCGTTGAGCCGCGACAGTCCAGCGAAGGTTGCATTCGACCGCATAGCCGTCTGCAGCGCGTGACGTCATTTGAAGATGGACACAAATATGCAGGAGTAACTCAGCGGGACCGGCAGCATCTCTGGAGGGAAGGAATGGGTGATGGTTTCACGTCGAGACTCCTCTTCAGTCTGAAAGAAGGGTCTTGACCCAAAGCGTCACCCATTCCTTCTCTCCAGAGATGCTGCCGGTCCCGCTGAGTTACTCCGGCATTTTGTGTCTATCTTCAATTTTCTTGGCCCCGCTCTGGGAGTAGAAGTGGGGCGGATCCGGACCGCAACGGCCGTGAGCCCCAGGCCGAGCTCGGCAATCGATTGCCTGTTTCTGCTGCTGTTGGAGGTGAGACGTTGCGTCGCGCCAGGGTCTTGGGCCTGTCCCACTTTGGCCGTCAGTTACCCGACAGACCGACAGTTGGCGGCCCGAAAATTTTGTTCGCCTCAAAAACTTCGGAGCTCCGTGTGATGTCGCGCTCAACTACATACCCCTCTGCGTTTCTCAGTGGGACCGGCCACGCGATGTCCGTGCGCCTCAACGCGACCACGAGGTCGCGTAATTTGCGTGCCAAGGACTCGTAAGCGGGACAGGCCCTTAAGGACGTCAAAGGTTACGGGGAGAAGGCAGGAGAATGGGGTTGAGATAAATCTGCCAGGATCGAATGGCGGTGCAGACTCGAATGGCCGAATGGCCTACTTTTACTCCTATGTTTTCACATATAAATCAAAATTTAAGGAACATTTGATTAATATTGGTGTCAGAGGTTATGGGGAGAAGGCAGGAGAATGGGTGAGGAGGGAGAGATAGATCAGCCTTGGCAAAGTAGACGTAATTCTGCTCCTTTCACTTATGATCTCAGGATTTATTGGATGCAGCACTATTTACACTGAAATTATTAAACCTCAAAATGGTAATAATACGGAACGCAGGATAATGCGCAGGATTGCACATATAAAAGCGGTTAGGGCCCTTCCTTCAACAGCTGGCTTCATGCAGAGGTTACTCAGGGTGCAGCAGTTTCATGGAAAACCCGTTTGATTTATGCTGACGGCTGTGGGTCAGGGGTTGGTATGCAGTTCCGAGGCAGGAGGTTGTGAGTTCAAGTCCCGCGCCAAACCTTGAGTCCTCAATCGCAGTGGAGCACTTGCTGTGACACTGAGAGGGTGCTGCATTTGTAGAATTGGCAACTTGCGTCCGACCCGTTAAACCAAGGGTCCTTCAGGTAGCGCCCCCCACCCCCAATTATAGGAAGGATGTGGCGGCTTTGGAGCGGGTGCAGAACAGGTGTACCCCAGAGCTGCCTGGATTAGGGGGTATTAGAATAAGGAGTAAGCCATTTAGAACGGAGATGAAGAAACACTTTTTCTCACAGAGAGTGGCGAGTGTGTGGAATTCTCTGCCTCAGAGGGCGGTGGAGGCCGGTTCTCTGGATGCTTTCAAGAGAGAGCTGGATTGGGCTCTTAAAGATAGCGGAGTCAAGGGATATGGGGAGAAGGCAGGGACGGTAATACTGATTGGGGATGATCAGCCATGATCACATTGAATGGCGGTGCTGGCTCGAAGGGCCGAATGGCTTACTCCTGCACCTTTTGTCTATTGTCTATTGTTTATTGTTTCACCCATGCAAGGATATGGCCCAAATTCAGGCAGGTGGGACGAGTGTAGATGGGGCATGTTGGTAGGTGTGGGTAAGTTGGGCCGAAGGGCCTGTCTCCACGCTGTCTGATTCAATGACTTTAGGTCGAGAGCGGATGCAAAAGTGAGGTTACATAGAACTCGTGAGAACAGGTGATCGATGGTCGGCATGGACTCGGAAGTGTCTGTTTTCATGTTTCATCTCTTTAAAAAAAGAAAAGTTAATTAGGTGTAGGTCAGTAACATAACAACACAGAATTCTGCTGTGCAAGTCTACAATCTTGTTATTCTTGGCCAGCCAGTGCTATTTCATTGTCTGTACTGCAGTCGGCTTCATGCTTCTGCATCTGGAGAGTCACAGTGACCTGATTCAGCGAGCAGCAGAAGCATCGCTGGAACTGCTCTGTGCTTCTGCATCCTCGCGTCAGGGCTGCCATCTGCTTTGCAAACAAGGAAGGTGTTGGACGTATGCACCTCGGGATCTCCGAGTTTTAAAGCAGACGCCCCTGTCGCCGTCGGTGTTGCAGCCGAGAGCCATCACCTGCTGCTCCACTCACGGAAGCGCGCGAGCGGAGCGTCTGGATGCGAGCGCTCCGTGGTCGCAGCGTGCTGCTTGCATCCGTCACGTTGACAGGAGCCTGCACTCGCAGTTCAAAGTAAGTAAGTTTATTGGCCAAGTGTTCACATACAAGGAATTTGCCTTGGTGCTCCGCCCACAAGTAACAACATGACATGCAGTGACAGTTACGAATGACTCAGAAGACACTAAACATTAATAATAATAAGACACTAATGATAAACACCAAACAAATCAAGCATGTGAACCAACAAAATACCAGATCAAAGAGAGGCTACAGATTTTTGGCTGTTAAGTAGAGCAACTACTCGTGGATAAAAACAGTTTTTATGTCTGGCTGTGACAGCTTTGTTATCCGGAGTCGCCTTCCAGAGGGAAGTGATTCACAAAGTTTGTGGCCAGAGTGAGAGGGGTTAGAGATGATCTTGCCCACTCGCTTCCTGGCCCTTGCAATGTACAGTTCGTCAATAGGGGGAAGGTTGCAGCCAATAACCTTCTCTGCTGATCGGACGATTCGCTGCAGCCTCCAGATGTCGTGCTTGGTGGCTGAGCCAAACCAGGCCATGATGGAGGAGGTGAGAACAGACTCTACGATGGCCGTGTAGAATTGGACCAATTCAAAGCCGGTGTCGCCACTCGCATCAAATGGGTAATTGAGTGGACAGGTGTTTCTGCTGCTCTGGAGTCGAAATGTGGATCCCGCAGCAGATCCATCGCGGTTCCCCCCATCCCAGCGCACCCCCCTCCGAGGATGAGCCTTTGGCTCCGACATCCTCCAGCTTTCCTGAAGCGGGCGTTGAGAAGTGAAGCCTTGTAAATGGCTGTGTGGTGCTGGCGTCAGGATTACTGCTGCGGTGTTTCACTGGTCTGGGTAAATGTGCTTCTTCATAACCTGCGTGTGTCTGCCAGAGCGTGATGGCCTTAAGGTGGTGACTGGGGATGAAAAGCTTGTCCGGTACTTCCTTGCAACAGCAGGGTCGAAGACTTGAGCGATGCCAAGGGGAGAATAAGTTAATAATAATAATAATAATAATAATAATAATATCTTTTACTGTCATTGCACATAAGTACAACGAGATTTGGGTTTGTAGCTTCCATCCTATGTCATAACTTAAATAACTAATAGAATTTAGATTTAGATACCCCGAGAACATGGTTTATAAAATGAACATTAAAACAGTAAAACAGTCAGAACAGACTAAAGTGCAGATGTGTCTGTGCGACGTGACCATCCGAGGGAGACAGTCCATGGAGGTAGGGGGCACTCAGCAGCTGCTATAGCTCTGGGGATGAAGCTGTCCCTGAGTCTGGAGGTGCGGGCGCAGAAGGCCTTGTAACGTTTGCCAGAAGGAAGGTGTTCGAACAGTCCATTACAAGGGTGTGAGGAGTCTTTATGAATGCTGACGGCCTTCCTGAGACACCGTGTGTGGTAGATGCCCTCCAAGGCTGGTAGCGGTGTCCCAAAAGGTGCCATTCCCATCAAATGGCCAAAACCAATAAAAGCTTTGAGATTTTAGTTTATTGTCACGTGTACCGAGGTACAGTGAAAAGCTTTTGTTGCGTGCTCGCCAGTCAGCAGAAATGCATGATAGCAATGTATTTTGTGTGTTCTGTTGCTTTTTCTTTGTATGACTGACCTCGTATGTTGCAAAACATATTTGGCTAATAAAGTATTATTGTGAGTGATTGTGAATGTGATTGTGAAGAATCATCTGGCTTGGGGCCATCTAGTGCATGTAGTTACTTTGGAGTAACTCAGCGGGTTCGACAGTCTGAAGAAGGGTCCCAACTCGAACTGTCACCTTCCATATCCTCCAGTGATGCTGCCTGACCCGTTGAGTTACTCCAGCACTTCACGTTTTACTCAAGATTCCAGCATCTGCATTTCCCTGTTGCAATCCCTGTTGGAAGAAACTGCTTCCTTTATCAAAGGTCGTGGCTTTTCGAATTCTGATATTCCGAACAGAAAATGCTTTGTATGTGCAGGAAGGAACTGCAGATGCTGATTTATACCGAAGATAGACACAAAGTGCTGGAGCAACTCAGCTGGTCAGCCAGCCTCTGTGGAGAAAAGGAACGGGTAACGTTTCGGGTGGGAATCCTCCAGTCTGAAATAAAGGGTTCGGACCCAAAATGTCACCCGTTCCTTTGCTCCAGCGATGCTGCCTGACCCGCTGTGTTAAGGGGCTGTCCCACTTAGGCGATTTTTAGCCGAAAAAGCGGTGACTGGACCCGACCTCACCCCACCCCATGACAATGTCTATAACAACCTACCACCCAGTTGGCTTCGAGCTGCCGACAACCGACAATGAAATCGTCGCGACTTAGGCCGTCCACGTACGACCACACCTGAGATAGCCTACGACCACACAGGCGACAACCTACGACAACAGACGCCAACCTAGGTCCACCCGCGACAAGCAACGGCCCTGTCGTTGACAACTGAAGACAATTCAGCCGCCGGTACCTGTTGCCGGTTGACGTAGGTAGTCGCCAATGGAATTCACCGAAGTCTGCACCCGGCGACAACCAACGTCACCTGGCGACAACCTGCGACAGCGCCTACGACAGGAGAAGACAAGCTACGGTCAAGCCCACAGTCGCCGAAAAGTTTTTAACATTTCAAAATCCAACGGCGACCAGAAAAACGTTATAATTCTTTCGGCGACTTGAGGAGACCACTCACGACCATATAGGCGTCACCCCGCGACCATGTGAAAACAGCCTAGTCGCCTGTAGTCGCCGAGGAAATCGCCTAAGTGGGGCAGGCCCTTTACTCCAGCGCTCAATTCTATGGTCTGGACATAGAAATGATTGGGGATAAAGGGACACCATCAGGACCCTGTGCCTTGGAAGAGGTTGGATGTGTTCGGGGAGTTTGAGGAGTAGACGCAGTGACCGGAGGGAAAGTGCCCTTGAATTAGTAGTGGAAGGAGAAGATGCATTTGGTGATGGCATTCAGAACAAATGTTGAAATGACTGAGGATGGTATGTGCAATCTTCTAGGTGGGCCGTGAGGGGAACCTGTGCTTTTGCAGCAGAATGGTTGAGGAAACTGGAGCAGGAAAATATTGAAACGCCTTGCCACAGTCATACAGCGTGGCAACAGGCCTTCCAGCCCAACTTGCCCAAGCCACCCAACATGCCCCATCTACACTAGTCCCACCTGGCCCATATCCTTCTACCCTATCCATATATCTGTCCATTTGAAGACGGGTTCCAACCCAAAACATCACCAATTCTTTTTCTCCAGAGATGCTGCCTGACCCGCTGAGATACTCCAGCATTTCGTGTCTATCTTCGGTATAAACCAGCATCTGTAGTTCCTTCCTACGCATGTATCTGTCAAAATGTCTTTTAAACATTGTGATAATATCTGCCTCATCTACCTCCTCCGGCAACTCATTCCATATATCTATATGTAAAAAAACATTGCCCCTTGGGTTCCTATTAAATCTTCCCCCACCCCTCACCTTAAACCAACATCCATGGTTCTTGACCATTGTAGATAGATTGTCGATAATTGGCATAAGAGAGAATCTGAGATTTTTATTTTCTTTTGGCAATTTTATTATCTGTGATTCACTTGGTGAACAGGTGGTGCAAGCAGACTGGCGTGTGTTTTTCCAAAGGAAGTTGATGATGTCAAAGCAGGGAATGTAGAAGCAGAAAGCAAGAATTTCATTGTCCTATCTGGGAGAATATAACCGTACAACGATTACAGCACGGAAACAGGCCATCTCGGCCCTCTAGTCTGTGCCGAACACTTACTCTCACCGAGTCCCATCTACCTGCACTCAGACCATAACCCTCCATTCCGTTCATATACCTATCCAATTTATTTTTAAATGATAAAATCGAACCTGCCTCCACCACCTCCACTGGAAGCTCATTCCACACAGCTACCACTCTCTGAGTAAAGAAGTTCCCCCTCATGTTACCCCTAAACCTTTGTCCCTTAATTGTGATAATATCTGCCTCATCTAACCCCTCCGGCAACTCATTCCAAATATCTATGTGTAAAAAAAAATGCCCCTCGGGATCCTATTAAATCTCCCCCCTCCCCTCACCTTAAACCAACATCCAACACCTCATGACAATAAACTCTCGTGAATCTTGAATCTCTTGTATCACTGCCAGAGAGTACAGAGATGAGAACTGGCCGGACAGCTCCTTCCCATTGAGGTGAATGCAGTCATATGTGCAAAATTCTTTAGTTCTCTAATCTGTAATTTAGGTAGAAGGACACGCTTCGGATCTGAAGGAGGGTTTCGACCCGAAACGTCACCCATTCCTTCTCTCCGGAGATGCTGCCTGTCCCACTGAGTTACTCCAGCATTTTCTGTCTATCTTCGGTGTAAACCGGCATCTGCAGTTCCTTCCGACATAATGGGTTTTTACCATCGTGCCATCAGGCTTCTGAACTCATAAACACATCATATATGTTGAGTATTTTATTTATTATTGTCTTTTACCTACCAATGTCACATCTTCTCTTTTTTTAAATCTTATTTTTATCCTTGTAATATCATTGCTGAGGTGACCCGTTGTCTTGTCAAACACATTTCATTGTATCGTTGCTATATTTAAGAGGGAGTTAGATGTGGCCCTTGTGGCTAAAGGGATCAGGGGGTATGGGGAGAAGGCAGGTACAGGATACTGAGTTGGATGATCAGCCATGATCATATTGAATGGCGGTGCAGGCTCGAAGGGCCGAATGGCTTACTCCTGCACCTATTTTCTATGTTTCTATGTTTCTATGCTGTGTTAACCTACATATGACAAATAAAACTGAACTGAACTGAGGTAGAAGGGTGAGCTAGATAGGGCTCTTAAAGATAGCGGAGTCAGGGGATGTGGGGAGAAGGCAGGAACGGGGTACTGATTGGGGATGATCAGCCGTGATCACATTGAATGGTGGTGCTGGTTCAAAGGGCCAAATGGCCTACTCCTGCACCTATTGTCTATTGTGGCGCAGGTCTAGAGTTGCTGCTTCACAGTGCCAGAGGCCCAGGTTCGATCCTGACCGGGTGTCGTCTGTACTGTTGTCTGCACGGAGTTTGTACGTTCTCCCTGTGACCACGTGGGTTTTCCCCCACACTCCAAAGACCTACAGATTTGTAGGTTAATTGGCTACGGTCAAAATTGTCCCCAGTGTGTAGGATAGTGCGCGTGTATGGCGTGATCGCTGGTCGGCGTGGTGGGCTGAAGGGCCTGTTTCAATAGCAATAGACAATAGTTGCAGGAGTAGGCCATTCGGCCCTTCGAGCCAGCACCACCATTCAATGTGATTATGGTTGATCATCCCAAATCAGTACCCCGTTCCTGCCTTCCCCCCCCATATCCCCTCACTCCGCTATTTTTAAGAGCCTTATCTAGCTCTCTCTTGAAAGCATCCAGAGAACCTGCCTCCACCGCCCTCTGAGGCAGAGAATTCCACAGACTCACCACCCTCTGCGAGAAAAAGTGTTTCCTCGTCAACGTTCTAAATGGCTTACCACTTATTCTTAAACTGTCGCCCCTGGGAGCTGCTGCTTTATGCCACCAGAGACCCGGGTTTCGGCACTCTCTCTAAAGTAAAGCTGGATTGGAGCAGCTCCGTTGGATAGGGTTAAGTTTGCGGATATCTTCCACATCTCTATCGGTGGTTGGCTTGTTGTACACCTTGTGTTTGATTCCCTTGAAAGACTATTTTCCTCTCCTTGACACCTGTGGATCAGGATGAATGCAAGGTTTGGTGTCATGCCAGCCTACTTATCTACATCTCGGAATGTCAACACGCGTACACCTGAGATTTGAGCTACTCTACCAAGCTGTCACCTGTGTCTGTTATTGAGGAAGTGCAACTTCGCCGGCGGCAGGGTGGCGCAGCGGTAGAGTTGCCGCTTTATGCCACCCGAGACCGGGGTTCGATCCTGACTGCAGGTGCTGTCTGCACGGAGTTTATATCTACTTCCTGTGACCGCGTGGGTTTTCTCCGGGTGCTCCGGTTTTCTCCCACGCTCCAAAGATATGCATGCTTGTAGTTTAATTGGCTTCAGTAAATTGTCCCTGGTGTGTAGAATATTCACTGGAGTTTAGAAGGATGAGGGGGGATCTTATAGAAACATATAACATTATAAAAGGACTGGACAAGCTAGATGCAGGAAAAATGTTCCCAATGTTGGGCGAGTCCAGAACCAGGGGCCACAGTCTGAGAGTAAAGGGGAGGTCATTTAAGACTGAGGTGAGAAAAAACTGTTTCACCCAGAGAATTTATGAATTTGTGGAATTCCCTGCCACAGAGGGCAGTGGAGGCCAAATCACTAGATGGATTTAAGAGAGAGTTGGATACAGCTCTAGGGGCTAGTGGAATCAGGGGATATGGGGAGAAGGCAGGCACAGGTTATTGATTGGGGACGATCAGCCATGGTCACAATGAATGGCGGTGCTGGCTCGAAGGGCCGAATGGCCTCCTCCTGCACCTATTTTCTATGTTTCTAACTAGTGCACGGGTGATCGCTGGTCAGTGCAGACTCAGTGGGCTGAAGAGTAGACATAAATGCTGGAGAAACTCAGCGGGTGAGGCAGCATCTATGGAGCGATGGTCGAAAACCCTTTTTAAGAAGGATTTCGACCCGAAACGTTGCCTATTTCCTTCGCGCCATAGATGCTGCCTCACCTGCTGAGTTTCTCCAGCATTTTTGTCAACCATCGATTTTCCAGCATCTGCAGTTCCTTCTTAAACAGTGGGCTGAAAGGCCCATTTCCATGCTATAGCTCTAAACTAAATTGAACTTTACATAAGACATAGGTTTAAGGTGAGAGGGGAAAGATTAAACAGGAACCTGAGGGGCAATGTTTTCACACACTGAGTGGTGGGTGCATGGAACGAGCTGCCAGAGGAGGTAATTGAGGCAGGTACTTTGATAACATTTAAAAGACATTTGTACGGATGCATGTGTAGGAAGGAACTGCAGATGCTGGTTTAAATCGTAGGTAAACACAAAATACTGGAGTAACTCAAAGGGACAGGCAGCATCTCTGGAGAGAAGGAATGGGTGACGTTTCAGGTCGAGACCCTTATTCAGACTGATCCTACTTCAGACTGATGGACAGATACATGGACAGGAAAGGTTTAGAGGGATATGGGCCAACTGTGGACAGGTGGGATTAGTGTTCATGGGGCAGCTTGCTCGGCATGGGCAAGTTGGGCCGAAGGGCCTGTTTCCGTGCTGTATGGCTCTAAGTGAAAACCAAGCAGAACCCAGTTCAACGACTGATGATATAACCCACTAAACAGGCGATTGAGTCATCCAGCACAAAGAGGTGCTTCGGTCTGCCAAAACTCTGGAGCCTGTTGCACCTATCTATTGACCAGCATTAGGACGATTGCCAAGGAACAGTCTCAAGTCTTCTCCCCTCTCCCATCAGGCAAGAGGTACAGACATTTGAAAGATTCCGGGAGAGTTTCTTCCCGGCCATTCTCAAGCAACTGAACCATCCTATCACCAACTAGGGAGCCGTCCTGACCTTGCATTGCAGTCCCTCGGACTAATCGGACTTTACTGAACTTTATCTTGCACTAAATTTCTACCCTTTGTCCTGTATCTGTACACTGAGGACAGCCTGATTGTAATCATGTGCAGACTTTCCACTGACCCAGATAGCACGCAGTAAAAAAGCTTTTCACTGTACTTTAGTACACGTGATAGCAATGTTACAACATTTTTTGATTAAAAAAAATCAAGTCTGCAATTTATCCCATCAGATAAAGCATAAAAAGAAGTTTAATTTGACACCTGATTCACTTTCATATCTTCAGTATTCAAAAAGTTATGGCCATTTTTATACTCCGAAATTAGCATTTGTTCCCCATTGCTTTTCCAAAAGCTGTGATCAAGGACAGTCAATAGCCCATTTCTTAAAAAATAAGAGAACTGAATGAAAGTTTCAGTTATTATAGATTGAAGCATTCTGAAACTAATATGAAACTATCTTTCTTGGATGACCTGAAATTAAAGCATATAATTAGTTAGTTACATAATTGTAGCTAATTACAAAATTCAATTACTAGATCTAAACATCTATCAATTTCTTAAGAAAAGGTTAACATTTTTTAAATAGCCTAAGTGTCCAAATAACATTCACACAAGAATTCACAACATAACATGATTTTTAAATCTCATTGTCATGCATTTATAGGCCAAATGGAAGGAATTTAGTGTTTAATTCCCGTAAATTAATGGCCATCTAAATCATCTTGCGAGTGGGATTTTGTGGAACGCGATCGTTTGGAACGTTGCGGTTGCGGTGAATTTAAACCCCATATCAGCAGAAAAAATACTGCCGGTTCGTATATTTACATAATCACCTTTTCGCAATGTGAAATTTTGATTAAAGGCATCCTAAGAAGCATGTTTATATGTAAAATAAACGGCTCTCTTTTACCTGTCCCGTACGTGAAATCCGTCCCCGTTGTCGGCGTTGACGGCTTTAGAAGATGATTTTAAATCTACTCCAGCGATTAAATTGTTAAATGCAGTTTTTTAAAAATTAATCAAAACTGATGTCGGAGCGATTATTCTTCAGCAGCTTAACAGCCTGTTCAAAATTGATTTGAACAGGCTGGAGAAAAATCGCGTTTTAAACCCGCCCCCTCCCTCCTCTCAAAAGCGCCTAAGTCGCGCACACGGCCAGTGACAGAATTGCAGCGCCGCTGAAGGTATGTTTTGTAACATACTTACACGTGAAAATAATAAACTAACAACTTGTTTAGATGCTTCTTTCATATCATGAGTGGGCAATTGACAAGTCTCCACCAGGCAGCAAATTCTAGACTCCTATCACCTTATGTGACAAGATTATCCCCTCTCACTCTTTTACCTCGACTCATTCTATGCCCTCTGGTCTTAGACACATGCATGGCAAATAATATTTTTACTACCTGCCCTCTATCCTCATAATTGTACATGGCTCCATCAACTCAGCCCTCAGTAACATCATCACCGTTGAAAACATCAGCGACGCAGTGGTGCTGGTTTCCGACGGGAACGGTGATGGACGCACCACACATCTCCGTCCTCCAGTTCCTGCGGACTTCCGCCGCTGGGAGTACAGGATTTTGGTGTGTGTGTGCGCTTTATCACCGTTCCTCACAATGCCGTGTACGACAGTGATCGCAACCTCTACTGAAGTGTGGATGGCCGTTGGCTCGCTAGGAGCTCATCCGCCCTTCGACAGGTCTTGTTTTTGGTCCTGCTGGGGGTCCACAGCCCCCCTCCTCACCTGGCAAACCAGGAGGGGGAGATGGTTTAGGCGCCGACTATCCGACCATGGAGCAGGCAGCACGGGATTACATGGTACCCGTGGCAGGGGGGAACTCCACCCGACCTGACCTCAGTAACGAGCCCATTCTATGCAGTTTCTCCTAATAACTCAATTGCTCCAGTCCAGGCAAATGCCAAGGGAAACGCAGGGAATTGCATTTGCTGGAGTCCTGAGTAAAACATTCAGTACTGGAGTAACTCAGCGGGTCAGGCTGCATTTCAGTAGAACATGAACAGGTGACCTGTTGGATTGGGACCCTTCTTCGCGGGTTTAAGGTGTGCTCAGCTTTCCCAATCAGTTTAACAAAGGGTCCCGACCCAAAATGTCACCGATCCATCCCCTCTCCACAGATGTTGCCTGACCCGCTCAGCTTCTCCAGTGCCCTGTGTTCTGTAGAGCCTGCAGTTAGGTCATCTCATTCCCAGGGTGTACGAGGAAATCTGAGCAGCAAAGGCAATTTTTGAGCCTTATTGTTCATTAGATGAGCACATTGTAGGTGTACATGCTTCCACCGTAGTTGTCAAGGATTGGCCATGGTCACATTGAATGGCGGTGCTGGCTCGAAGGGCCGAATGGCCTACTCCTGCACCTATTGTCTATTGGCTGCTGGCGTGATGAATGCAGTTTTGCGCGTTCTGTTGCATGCACCTGACAACGTTTCCCCATGCGCATGGTGCAGCGCGAGCTGTCTAATGTTTGTTGCATCAATTCCTGCATCTCTCTGTACAGAGTCACCATCTAGTGGCAGTCGCAGTGCTTCAGAACTTTAAAAAAACTTGCATTTAGAATTTCAAAATCGCTAGTTCACTGACCTAGATTGAAAGGTAAGAAAGTTGGGTTTGTTTGAAGATACTGAGGTCATTTGATGATGTTTTCTTCGGATTATTGGGGTGTACTTTAGCTACAACAAGTGTTGATAATGATCAGCATGGGACAACAGGAGGTGAGTACGGAGCAGGGTTTGGGCTTCCAACATCATTTACTTCCATGAAGAAGGCATATGATAAGCTTTTTCATTCACAGGCATTGAGTGCAAGTCGGGACTTTGATTATGCCGCATTTGGAGAACAGTGTGGAGTTCTGGTTGTCCAATTACAAGATTTTTAATAAAACGATGAGAGGGTAGACAGTCAGAAACTTTTTTTCCCCCAATTGGAAAAATCACAATTACTGGTGCTCTCCCCTAATTCACCATTTCAAGTCAAGTACCCTTTATTGTCATTCAGACTTTTCAGTGAACGAAATTTCGTGCCTTGCAGTCATAACATAGAATAAAATAACAAAACACACAATGAACACAGTTTGACATCCACCACAGTGAGTCTACCAGGCACCTCGTCACTGTGGTGGAAGGCAAAAGTCTTAAAGTCCTTGTCCCTTCCCTCCTTGTTCTCCCTCTGCGCTGAGGCGATCCAGGCCTCGATCATTTACTCCCCTAATTAGATGGATTTAACAGCTGGTTGCGTGTGGCTAGCCCATTGCAAGGAAAATGTGGAGGCTTTGGAAAGGGTGCAGAGGAAGTTTACCAGAACGATGCCTGGATTACACTTGGATTGTTTCCCTGCAACACTGGAGTTTATGGGGAGACTTGATATATTAAATTATGAGGCACAGACAGTCAGAATGTTTTCCCCAGATGGAAAAAAAATTAATACTGCAGGATATAACCTTAAGGTGAGTGGAGCTCTCCCCTAATTCCCCATTTACAGGTGCTCCCCACAATATTCCTCATTTACTCACGCTCCCCCCAATTCGCCATTTACTCTGCTCTCCCCTAATTCCTCATTTACTCCCTTAATTAGTTGTGATGGATGCACTTCTCTCCTAAGATACAGTGGAGAATTTAGTTAAGTTCATAAGTTGCAGGGGCGGAATTAGACCATTCGGCCCATCATCATAGAAACATAGAAAATAGGTGCAGGATGAGGCCATTCGGCCATTCCAGCCAGCACCGCCATTCATTGTGATCATGGCTGATCGTCCCCAATCAATAACCCGTGCCTGCCTTCTCCCCATATCCCTTGACTCCACTAGCCCCTAGAGCTCTATCAAACTCTCTCTTAAATCCATCCAGTGACTTGGCCTCCACTGCCCTCTGTGGCAGGGAATTCCACAAATTCACAACTCTCTGGGGGAAAAAGTTTTTTCTCACCTCAGTCTTAAATGGCCTCCCCTTTATTTTAAGACTGTGACCCCTGGTTCTGGACTCACCCAACATTAGGAACATCATCTACTCTGCCGTTCAATCATGGCCGATCCATCTCGCCCTCTCATCCCCATTCTCCTGCTTTCTTCCCCTGACACCCGTACTAATCAAGAATCTAAAGGAGAGATGGTGGCAATTCTGTTCTGGGGTGATGGACACAACTCTTTGCAATTTTTTGTGGTCTCAGTTAGAGCTGTCCCCAAACCAAGCTGCTGTGTTAGGGGGAGCACCAGAATGCTTTCTCCATTCCATCTGTAGAAGTTTGTCATGCTGAATTTCATCAGTCTCCTGAGGAAGTAAAGGGCCTGTCCCACCAGCATGCAATTCCATGCGTCTAGCGCGACCAAAAGTGGTCACTTGAGGCGTCCGGCCGCGCGGGGCCAGTCCCAATTCGAACCGCGGAGGCGTATGGAGTTGTGTGGGGCTGGGCCCGGCATCATACTCACCAATCAGCTGGGCAGGAGGCGGGCCGAGTGAATTTGGACGTCGCACGGCGTCGGGCGGTGACATCATCACGCAATGGCACGCCGGGCGGTGGCGTCATCGCGCAACGCCACGTGCTAGACATATGCCGTCAAGACGCTGCGTACGCCATCAAGGCACTGCATACGACGTCGCGATGCTGCGTACGCCCTCAATGCGCCTGCGGGCCGACAGGCCGTTGACGCGCAGGATTTTCGGACAGTGCAAGATTTTTGGGACCAGCCCCGCACAACTCCATACGCCTCCGCCGATGGAAGTGGGACCGGCCCTGCGAGGCCGTACGGCTCAAGCGACCATATTTGGTCGCGCTGGACGCATGCAAACGCAAGCTGGTGGGACAGGCCCTTTAAGGTGCTGATATTCCTTCCTGGCTGCCGCTTCAATGGAATCGCAACACACATATTGTTGATAGTATTGACGCCAAGGAACTTGAAGCTCTCAATCATTCCCACCATTTCTGACTATGGGAACACCCTGAATTTGATTCCTTCGTCTCGCTGGCGTTGAAGCAGAGGTTGTTGTCCTGATGCCGTGCCACTAAGCCCGTAAGACATAAGATCATAAGACATTCCGCCCATTGAGTGTGCTCCACCATTCAATCATGGAGTTATCCATCTCCTCCTACTCAGTCGTGTTCATGATCTAGCCCACCACAGTTTAATATATTCCATGGCTTCACCTAATAGCTACTAACATTTCAGAAACTAACCAAACACGACAATATTAAGGGAGAGAAAGATAATTTGACCTGCATCCCTTTTGATGTTTCATTTTCACACCTTACCCTTCCTTATCTCTGTGTTTCCCTCTCCCCTGACTCTCAGTCTGGAGAAGGGTCTCATAGAAACATAGAGACATAGAAAATAGCTGCAGGAGGAGGCCATTAGGCCCTTCGAGCCAGCACCGTCAATCATTGTGATCAGGGCTGATCGTCCCCAATCAATAACCCGTGCTTACCTTCTCCCCGTATCCCTTGACTCAACCAGCCCCTAGAGCTCTATCTAACTCTCTCTTAAATCCATCCAGTGACTTGGCCTCCACTGCCCTCTGTGGCAGGGAAATCCATAAATTCACAACTCTCTGGGTGAAAACGTTTTTTCTTCAGCTCAGTCTTAAATGGCCTCCCCTTTATTCTAAGACAGTGGCCCCTGGTTCTGGACTCGCCCAGCATTGGGAACATTTTTCCTGCATCTAGCTTGTCCAGTCCTTTTATAATTTTATATGTTTCTGTAAGATCCCCCTTTATCCTTCTAAACTCCAGTGAATACAAGCCTAGTCTTTTCAATCTTTCCTCATATGACAGTCCCGCCATCCCAGGGATCAATCTCGTGAACCTACGCTGCACTGCCTCAATCACAAGGATGCCCTTCCTCAAATTAGGAGACACATTTGTACAGCTCTAAACATGGCGGCGCCCGCACGTGTAACATATGCACCGTCCAGTTGCCCACGTGATAAATAAATCCCCATCGACTCTGGACATACCTTCTAGAATTGGATTGGCCTCAAGGACCTGTTGCTCAATCCAGGAGTGTTGCCCACTGATTGCTGCCAGGAACTGCAGTATGAGCTTCGTGCTCTCCGTTTTACCAGCTCCAGACTCTCCACTAGATGGACACCACGCAAGATAGAGACAGAGTGATACAGCATGTAAACAATAGACGTTAGACAATCGGTGCAGGAGCAGGCCATCCGGCCCTTCCAGCCAGCACCGCCATTCAATGCGATCACGGCTGATCATCCCCAATCAGTGCCCCGTTCCTGCCTCCTCCCCATATCCCCTGACTCCACTATCTTTAAGAGCCCTATCTAGCTCTCTCTTGAAAGCATCTGGGTGAAAAAGTTTTTTCTCACCTCCGTCTTAAATGACCTCCCCTTTATTCTAAGACTGTGGCCCCTGGTTCTGGACTGGATCCAACATTGGGATCATTTTTCCTGCATCTAGCTTATCCAGTCCTTTTATAATTTTATATGTTTCCATACGATCTATTTGGTCTCGACCCGAAACGTCACCTGTTCCTTCTATCCCCTGATGCTGCCTGTCCCGCTGAATTACTCCAGCATTTTGTGTCTATCTCCGGTGTAAACCTGCGTCTGCAGTTCCTTCCTACGCCTGTGTCTATATTTGGATCCACCGAGAATGTTTGTGATGCATCTATTAAAACTATTGATCATAACTCCAGGTCAAATTTTTTTTTTTTATTAAGAAGTCCTGTGAGATTGCCTGCATCAAGCTTCCTCAGTGACGATAAAGAACGTTTTGATTATTAAAATGTTTTTATATTTTTGTTTCTATGGAGACCACCTTTGAAAGCGTGACGCAGAACATGATGAACCAACATAAGCAGCTTGCGAGCACACCCACATTGCATGCGCCTACGGAAATCTTCCACCCACTCTCAACGTCACGCAGTCTTGCTGGAGTTGGAGGAAGATATATATTTTACTTCGCTTTTTGCTGGCCAGGCGTCTCCCCCATCGCAGAAGACGAGCAGGGAATCTCGGCCGAGATTCCCGACGTCGCGAGCGGGCTCAAGCCAGAGGTACCGAGCTCCAGATGAGAGGTCGTGCCAAGCCTGCCTGATCCTCTAGTCCGGTTTGGCTGCTGAAGAGCCCGCATAACCCTTTCAGAAAGTTAACTGGAAGTTCTATTATCCAAGTTAGTGTCCACCCCTCAATCAAGACAGGTTATAGCGGGTCAGGCAGCATTTCTGGAGAAAAGGAATTGGTGAGGTTTCAGGTCGAGGCCCTTCATCTGACCAAAACACGATTAACTTCTGGGATCTTGATGTGTGGAGAATGGCTAGAGCGTTGCTGATAGTATGACCTATGGATACTCAAAGGTATGTATGTAGAAATGTTTCAGCAACGGTGTATGCATGGGATTCAATCTTTATTCTCCTCCAAGGTAGACAAAAGTGCTGGAGAAACTCAGCGGGTGCGGCAGCATCTATGGAGCGAAGGAAATAGGCGACTCTTTCGGGCCGAAACTCTTCTTCAGACTTCAGACCTTTATTCTCCTCTAGTTTTTTTATATGTTTACTCACGTCTAGCTCCTCTCGTTGCTCTCAGCCCTGTTCGATTTTCTTTCATGGAATTGCGCTCTGTATGTTTTCTGCGCGTACATATCTGATTTTGATTGCTCCCTCTTTTATTCATCATGGGCCCTCTCACGCTCTATCCCCCGCCCTCCTCTAGTACCCACTCCTCTCCTGCCCTCTCTCGCGCTCTCTGTCCTCCCCCTCTCTCATGCCTCCTCCCCTATTCCCCGCTGTCGCACTCTCCCTCACACCTCTCTCTTGTGCTCTCTCCCTTGTCGCCCCTCCCCGCCCCGCATTCTCTCCCCTCTGTCCCCCCCCCCCCGCCCTTGTGCTCTCACCCCTCTGTCCCCCCTCAATCCCCCTCTCGTGCTTTCTCCCTGCTGTTTCTCCACCGTCCTATCTTCTCTCCGTCCCCCATTTTATGATCTCTCCACTCTGCCCCCCCTCCATGCCCTTTCTCCCCTCCTCTCATGCTCCCCCCCCCCCCTCCCACTCCCTATCTGCCCTTGTGCTCTCTCCCCCACCCCCCTCATGGTCTGTCCCTTGTATCCCCCACCTTCTAGTGCTCTCTCCCCTCTCTTCCGCCCTCTCTCCTCCCTGCCTGGGTGGACCACTCCTTATACTACACGCACAGAGTACAGGAGGCTGATCTGCGTGGAAGCAACAACACGGAATCAGGATCCGTCAAATCCCAAGTGTCAGATTTCCAGTCATGTGCCTCCACCTGACAGATTGTTTTGTGGCGAAAACATAATCACGTTTAAACAGCAAGTGAAGCCAACTGCAAGGACCACACACAGCAGCCTGGTATAGTTTATTTAGTCACTTCTCACCCCTCATTTTAAAGCTTTCTCTTGAATCTCTGTCATTAACACACTTTCTCCCTCTCTCTCTCTCTCTCTCTCTCTCTCTCTCCTCTCTCTCTCTCTCTCTCTCTCTCTCTCCCTTTTTCTCTCTTTTTTCTCTCTCTGACATAAATCTCTCTCCCTCTCCACCTCCCTCTCCCTCTCTCCCCCTCTCTCTCTCCCTCTCTCCCTCCCCCTCTCCCTCCCTCTCTCTTTCCCTCTTCCTTTCTCTCTCTCTCTTTCTCTCTCTTTTTTCTCACTCTCTGTGACAGTTCATCTCTCACTGACAATTCTCTCTTTCTCTCACTTTCTCCCTTTTTCTCTCACTCATTGACTCATAATTTACATATCTCTTTCACTTTATATCACACTCTCTCTCTCTCTCTCTCTCTCTCTCTCTCTCTCTCTCTCTCTCTCTCTCTCTCTCTCACACACACACTAGATATCTCTTTCTCTCACACACACTTTATATATATATATATATATATATATATATATATATTCTCTCTCTCTCTGGCATTTCTCTCTGTTTTATTAGTATAGTCTCTAGTGGGAGAATGCTCCAACTACTGGAGTAACCGCATCATCAATGTGAACAGCGGTGAAAGGCCTCTATCTACGCTGTGTGTTGCCTGCAGCGGGTGTTCACTGCTGCCCAGTATTCAGGGATTTGCTAGCTCCCTGCAGCAGCAGCAGTGAGTCGAGGGGAATTCACTGCTCACCAAGTACACCTGGGAGATCACCGCAGGTATCGAGCCTTGAAATCCAGCTGCCTACGTGAGAGAGAGCGAACGCGAGTTCTTAAGATGGCAGTTTTGTTCGCAGCCGATGAACACTGCGTCTAATAGTGGAGAGAAATTATCATCAGAAAAATACAAACAAAAATCTAACGAGGATGGCGTTAAAGAGTGAGTGCACGCCTGGAGGGTTCTAACAATGTCATAACACTCATTTCAGTTTAATTTAGAGATGCAGCGTGGAAACAGGCCCTTCGGCCCTCCGACTCCGCGCCGACCAGCGATCCCCGCACACTTAACACTATTCTACACGCACCTGGGACTTTTACAATTATCCAAAGCCAATTAACCTACAACCCTGCGTGCCTTTGGAGTGTGGGAGGAAACCGGAGCTCCCGGAGAAAACCCACGCAGGTCTAGGGTGAACAAACAAACCCCACAGATAGCAGCCACAGTCAGGGTCAAACCCGGGTCCCTGGCGCTGTGAGGCAGCAACTCTACCGCCACGCCACCGTGCCCCCCTCTTTATATCTGGTTGACCACAGATCGTACAATGTCTGTGGTGAAAGTGTGAAAATAGTTTGCTCTCCCCCACTCAGAATGCATCTCCTTCGACGTGACCTTGTTTCAAGATTTTATGACTTTCTTATTGTTTTAAGTTTTGTGTCCTGTTATGTCTTGTGCACTAAATGGATCATTTCTTGACCTGCAGCCAACAGAAAAAAAGAAAGGGAACGGCCCGAGATCTCGCTACCGTCTGACTTTGAGCACACAATACACGTTGGATTTGATGCTGTCACCGGAGAGTTCACCGTGAGTCACGTTGCGTTTACGCTGGAAGGATAATGGGGCTATGGCGGATGAAATTGTGTTTCTAGTTTATTTATTTTAGAGGAACAGGCCCTTCGGCCCAAGGAGACCGTGCTGACCAATGATCACCCATATACTAGTGACACGGTGGCGCAGCGGTCGACAATAGGTGCAGGAGTAGGCCATTCGGCCCTTCGAGCCCAGCACCGCCATTCAATGTGATCGTGGCTGATCATCCACAATCAGTACCCCGTTCCTGCCTTCTCCCCATATCCCCTGACTCCGCTATCTTTAACAGCTCTATCTAACTCTCTCTTGTAAGATTCCAGAGAATTGGCCTCCAATTCTTCTGAGGCAGAGAATTCCACAGATTCACAACTCTCAGGGTGCAAAGGTTTTCCTCGTCTCTGTTCTAAATGGCTTACTCCTTATTCTTAAACTGTGGCCCCTGGTTCTGGACTCCCCCATCATCGGGAACATGTTTCCTGCCTCTAGCGTGTCCAATCCCTTAATAATCTTATATGTTTCAATAAGATCCCCTCTCATCCTTCTAAATTCTAGTGTATACAAGCCCAGTCACTCCATTCTTTCAACATATGACGGTCCCGCCATCCCGGGAATTAACCTGGTGAACCTACGCTGCACTCCCTCAATAGCAAGAATGTCCTTCCTCAAATTTAAGTTTCCTCATCTCGATTCCAAATGGCCTACCCCTTATTCATAGAGTTGCTGCCTTACAGCGGCAGTGACCCAGGTTCGATCCCGACTACGGGTGCCGTCTGTACTGAGTTTGTACGTTCTCCCCGTGACTTACGTGGGTTTTCACCGGGTGCTCCGGTTTTAATCCCGCACTCCAAACAATTTAAGTTTGGCTTAGAGATACAGCATGCAAACGGGCCCTTCGGCCCAACGAGTCCATGTCGACCAGAGATCACCACTTCAGACTCGTCAGTTTGGTCTCGACCCTAAACGTCACCTATTCCTTTCCTCCAGAGATGCTGCCTGACCCCCTGAGTTACTCCAGCTTTCTGGTTTAAACCAGCATCTGCAGTTCCTTCTGACACCTTACAGATTCATAGATTCATAGCTGGACATTTTCCTCCCTTTAGAATGTTTTTACATAGAAACATTGAAAATAGGTGCAGGAGGAGGCAATTTGGCCCTTCCAGCCAGCATCGCCATTCATTGTGATCATGGCTGATCGTCCGCTATCAATAACCCGTGCCTGCCTTCTCCCCGTATCCCTTGACTCCACTAGCCCCTAGAGCTCTATCCAACTCTCTCATAAATCCATCCAGTGATTTGGCCTCCACTGACCTCTGTGGCAGGGAATTCCATAAATTCACAACTCTGTGTAAAAAAGTTTTTTCTCACCTCAGTCTTAAATGACCTTCCCTTTATTCCAAGACTGTGGCCCCTGGTTCTGGACTCGCCCAACATTAGGAACATTTTTCCTGCATCTAGCCTAATCCAGTCCTTTTATAATTGTATATGTTTCTATAAGATCCCCTCCTCATCCTTCTAAACTCCAGTGAATACAAGCCTAGTCTTTTCAATCTCTCCTCATATGACAGTCCCGCCATCCCAGGGATCAATCTGGTGAACCTACGCTGCACTGCCTCAAGCACAAGGATGTCCTTCCTCAAATTAGGAGACGGGGAAGGGACCAAGAGGAAATTTGGAGTCAAATTTGTGTTTCTCTTCTCTCTTTCTCCTTTCGAAATTGCAGGGCATGCCAGAGCAATGGGCTCGGTTGTTGCAGACATCGAATATCACAAAGCTGGAGCAGAAAAAGAATCCACAGGCAGTGTTGGATGTTCTGAAATTCTATGAATCAAAAGAAACATCAAACAGCCAAAAATACATGAGCTTCACAGGTGAGAGGAGATTTGTTCATAACCTTTTTCCTCTTGGTCCCTTCCCCGTTATTGTTCTTGTTCAACATCTCCAGGCCTTGTAAAGCAAGATTTGAAAATAGTTTAAAAAAAAAACTCAGGGAAAAAAACTCAGCAGATCAGAAAGCATGTGTTGAAAGAGGAGCAGTCACCAACAAACATCCTGTAGCGGAGCAAGATAGACCACTCCTGCTAAATGCGCTGGGCTGACGTGTGGTACGCAACGGAGCGGAACGTGGGCCTTTTTTTCATCCATTTCAGTAACCCGACCCGACCCGACTCGCAGTGTAATCAACGTTGCGGAGAAGATTTTTACCAAATCACTTTTATTTTTACGAGATTGTTTCCGTAACCGGCTTGCGTCTCCGCACTTGTATCCTATGGGATCTTTGGTGCGGAGACGGTTATGAAAATGGGGCCGAAAATTACCCATTAATCTGCCCACGACCGTACTACGTCTTTTTCGTCGAGTGGACTATCTTGCTCGCTATAGGATCTTAGTATAGGCACTAGTGTGCCGGGAGTGGGTGACAAAAAGTGGCCGAATGTAGAACTCGTGCCGATCTCCAGCGCGGACTCGGTGGGCCAAGGGGCCTGTTTCCAGGCTGTGTCTCGAAACTAAGCTGAACTGAGAAATAGGGAAACAAGTTGGTTGCTTTAGCAGAGAATGGGGATGTTGGAGTGTGAATGATGGAATAAGGCATGTTGGTCCTCACAACAAGAGGAGTTGAGGATAGGAGCAAAGAGGTCCTTCTGCAGGTGTATAGGACCCTAGTGAGACCACGCCTGGAGTTTTGTGTGCAGATTTGGTCTTCAAATTTGAGGAAGGACGTTCTTGCTGTTGAGGGAGCGCAGCGTAGGTTCACGAGGTTAATTCTCGGGATGGCGGGACTGTCATATGCTGAGAGAATGGAGTGACTGGTCTTGTATACACTGGAATTTAGAAGGATGAGAGGGGATCTTATTGAAACATATAAGATTATTAAGGCGATTGAACACTCTAGAGGCAGGAAACATGTTCCTGATGTTGGGGGAGTCCAGAACCAGGGCTGGATTTTTACTGATCAGCATATTTAAAAAAAATTACTATATCTAAGCACGTGACAAAGCACAGTTGGACCATTAGAGGTTTAGAATATTTATTTTAATTGTTCATTATAGCACACGTTTCTGCTTTTATGTTCTGCAGATAAGACGGCAGATGGTTATGCAACCACAAATGCACTGGTGAGTTCTTTATTCACATACCTTTTCTGAAGATTGTCTGGAAACTGTGCCTTCTACAATCGCCGTTGCAAAGCTTCAGTTGGGTGGCTTCTGGATCAAATCATCTAATATTTATTGTTTGTCTTTTCTAGTTGACAACTTCATCCTGAAGTTTTCAAACTAAAATCTCAAAGATAGACACAAAATGGTGGAGTAACTCCGCAGGTCAGGCAGCATCTCTGGAGGAAAGGAATAAGTGACATTTCGGGTCGAGACCCTTCTTCAAACCCTGAGGAAGGGTCCCGACCCGGAGCGTTGCCTATCTCCGGAGATGCTGCTGTGGCGCCGGCTGATGGTCAGACCACTTACGGTCGAACCCTCGTCAGTCACGTGGGCTCATGGGTGAAGGGGAGTGCCTTGATACATAAGCAGGTCTCACCTTAAGATCTGGAGTCGACAGGTAGCTGAGCTCGAGGCAGCAATGACTAAGCATGTTAGCGGACCAAACTTGCATGTACGCCAACCATGTAATGTCTGAATAAAACAACTGTTTGCTCACCACGTTTGGTACCGCTACACTGTCTCAGTTCCTCCAGTGCTTTGTGTCCTTGTGTGTAAGCCAGCATCTGCCCAACCTGGTTTCCACATTGGCCATGGGTTTAAGGTGGCACCTGAAACTTTAGCTGTGTCGCTCGCCACGGATGTTGCCGGACCTGCTGTGTCTTTCCACCGTTTTCTGTTTCCCTGCCTATTCACGTTATCTCTCCTCTCAATCCAATTCTTTCTCCGTCATTGTTGCCTCTCCCTTCTGCACGCTTGCAGTTATTGTCGCACCTTTTCGCTTCCGTACACACCAACGTGAAGATGATGGTTCGTTCATCGGCCTCTAGTGCACATCGCGAGGTTTGACATGGAATACACCTGAGTTTTAATGAGTAGAAAGGAACCTCAGACGCTGGTATCTACCGAAGATATACCTGAAGAAGGGTTCTGACCCGCAACGTTACCCATCCTTTTTCTCCAGAGATGCTGCCTGACCCACTGAGTTACTCCAGCACTTTGCGTCTATCTTCTGAGTTTTAATGAGATGTTTTATTAACTTAAATAAAGCACTAGCCTTGTCCCAGGCACTGAAAGATTCTCTTGAGGGTTCAGAGTGATTAGAATTTCACAGCACACTCAAATTGGTTCGGCACGAGAACCTGACTGAAACCTGAATTAAGGAATAGATGAAGAATTACATTTTATAACCCGCGGACATATCTCCAATGATGCATAATCAGTTGAATACTCCATTCTTCATTTGTTTTTGTTTTTTTTTTTTTTTTTTCCCCTCTATTTTCTATTTATATAAAAATTTAAAAAATATAGAGAAGTACAATTACTCTACAATTCTTAATATAAATAATATTAATAATGTATGACTATAACAAACAAAATGCTTTTTATTATGTATTTACTTCTAATAAAAAAAAGATTTAAAAAAAAAAAAAGATTTTCACAGCACAGAGTAAGGTTAATAATTCCATTAGTTGCGGTGACTAGCACTTGCCTTTTTGTCAGAGCAAATGCAGCCTTCTGATTAACCACAGTTCTATCCTCTTTGGAATAGCTGTTCATTTAGTCCTTCTTCCTCTGAGGTTTTAATAGAGACACAAGCGATTGCAGATGCTGAATTCCTGAGAAAAATGCAAAGTGTTGGAGGAATTCAGAGGGTCAGGCAGCATTGGGGAACCGAATGGACAGGCAATGTTTCAGGTCGTGACCCTTCTTCAGACTGAGGAAGTGTCCTAACGCGACACCAAGGCATCGGAGATGTCCTCATTCTTCAGGGAACGGGGGGTTCCCCTCCCCAACTATAGATGAGGCTCTCATCAGGGTCTCTTCAATGCCCTGTAACACTGCTCTCTCTCCCTATCCCCCCAACAAGGGCAGAGTCCCCCTAGTCCTCACCTTCCACTAGCCGTCACACACAACAAATAGTCCTCCGTCAGTTTCGCCACCTCCAACGTGACCCCACCACTCGCCACATCTTCCCATCTCCCCCCCCCCCCCCCCCCCCCCCCCCCCCCCCCCCCCCCCCCCCGTCTGCTTTCCGCAAATACCGCTCCCTCCGTAACTCCCTGGTCAATTCTTCCCTTCCCTCCTGCACCACCCCCTCCCCGGGCATTTTCCCTTGCAACCGCAAGAGATGCTACACTTGTCCCCTTACCTTCCCCCTCGACTCCATTCAAGGACCCAATAAGTCGTTCCAGGTGAGGCAGAGGTTCACCTGCACCTCCTCCAACCTCATCTATTGCATCTGCTGCTCTAGGTGTCAGCTGCTCTACATCGGTGAGACCAAGTGTAGGCTTGGCAATCGTTTCGCCAAACACCTCCGCTCGGTCCGCATTAACCAACCTGATCTCCCTGTGACTCAACTCCCCCTCCCATTCCAAATCCGACCTTTCTGTCCTGGGCCTCCTCCATGGCCAGAGTGAGCACCACCGGAAATTGGAGGAGCAGCACCTCATATTCCGCTTGGACATTGACTTCTCCAATTTCCGGTAGCCCTTGCTGTCTCCTCCCCTTCTCAGCTCTCCCTGAGCCCTCGGGCGCCTCCTCTTCCTTTCTCCTTTCTTCACCCCCCCCCCCAACCCTACATCAGTCTGAAGAAGGGTTTTGGCCCGAAACTTTGCCTATTTCCTTCGCTCCATAGATGCTGCTGCACCCGCTGAGTTTTTCCAGCACCTTTGTCTACCTAACCCGAATCATCGTCTATCCATTCCCTTCCACAGATGGTGCCTGATCCACTGACCTGACTTTCTCCGTCACCTGGTGTGTTTTCCAGTTTAGTCCAGTTCATTATTGTCCTTTTCAAAACTTATAGTTAAATCTACTTCTTTGACTTTTGAAGGTAGGATGAAACTGCTGGAGAAACTCAGCGGGTGAGGTAGCATCTATGGAGCGAAGGAATAGGTGACATTTCGTGTGTTTAATTGACCCAAAATGGGTTGAGTGACTTATTGAGGGCAGCTTTCATTCTTTCCAGCCAGAATTATATGTAATTATAGGAATGTACAACAGAAGAGGGCCATTTGGCTCAGCGTTTCCATGCTCGTTAAAGATGAACCATTTAAATTAGGCATAGAAAATAGGTGCAGGAGAAGGCTATTTGGCCCTTCGAGCCAGCACTGCCATCCATTGTGATCATGGCTGATCATCCACAATCGGTAACCCGTGCCTGTCTTCTCCCCAGATCCCTTGATTCCGCTGCCCCCTCGAGTTCTAGCTAGCTATTTAAATTGATTCAAAGATTGTTAAGGGTTTGGACAGGCTAGAGGCAGGAAACATGTTCCCGATGTTGGGGGAGTCCAGAACCAGGGGCCACAGTTTAAGAATAAGGAGTAAGCCATTTAGAACGGAGACGAGGAAACACGTTTTCTCACAGAGAGTGGTGAGTCTGTGGAATTCTCTGCCTCAGGGCGGTGGAGGCCGGTTCTCTGGATGCTTTCAAGAGAGAGCTAGATAGGGGTCTTAAAAATAGCGGAGTCAGGGGATATGGGGAGAAGGCAGGAACGGGGCACTGATTGGAGATGATCAGCCGTGATCACATTGAATGGCGGTACTGGCTCGAAGGGCCGAATGGCCTACTCCTGCACCTGTTGTCTATTGATTCCACTTTGTGGGCATTAGCTTATAACCTTGTAGAGTGGTACATTTTTCTAGGTTGTAGATCATATTGTAAAGAAATGGAAAGGCAAAATACTGAAAATCTGAAGAAGGGTCTCGACCCGAAACGTCACCTATCCGTGTTCTCCAGAGATGCTGCCTGACCCGCTGAGTTTCCCCGGCAATTTGTGTCTTTTTTTTTTTTTTTTAAAGCAGCATCTGTAGTTTCTTGTGTCTTCATTGCATGAGTAAATGGATTCATTTTTGGCAGAAGCAATTGTCATTGTGAGGTTGACCATGTTTTTAATCCTCTCGTTCCCCGAAGAGCACAAAGAATGTGTCGGAGTCCCCGGCTGTGCCCCCCGTGTCCGAGGACGATGACGAAGATGAAGGCGTACCGCCGCCTGTCATAGCACCGCGACCGGAGCACACCAAGTCGGTGAGTGTCGACTCTCGCCGTTGCGGTTAATGTGACTAAAACAAATCTCCTGGCATGGCGGCGCAGCGGTAAAGTTGCTGCCTTACAGCGCCACACCCCCGGGTTTAATCCTGACCACGGGCGCTGTCTGTACGGAGTTTGTACGTTCTCCCCGTGACCTGCGTGGGTTTTTCTCCGGGTGCTCTGGTTTCCTCCCACACTCCAAAGACGTACGGGTTTGTAGGTTATTTGGCTTCTGTTTATTATTTATAAAATTGTCACAAACGTGTCGTTATCTGATAGTCTGGAGAGGCGAAATTGAGGGGAAAATCTTTGGGAGCACATATAATGCCCTTCTCACGCAATAGATTCCATCTTCGTCTTCTTCTTCTTATCGAGTCCATCTTGTTACAAATGTTGACATTGCTGTCATCGTCCGTCCTGAAAAAGGACGCAAGCTTCCGGCGACAATCTGTGGAAGCCACCGCTTGTCGCAATAGACGATGGTGGGGGTCAAGGAAAGAGCGTTCACGCCGCGGCCCTGTTTCCACCAATCTTTCCACCACCGCGCACAGGAAGCGCAAGATGCTACGAGACAGACGCCATTGTATGCGGATGCCGAGAAGTGTGTTCAGCTCTGGCTGGACAACTTCTAATCTTGTGCGTGGACTCTATAAGAAGAAGAAGAAGAATAGATAGATAGATAGATAGATAGATAGATAGATTCATAGAAAATAGGTGCAGGAGGAGGCCATTTGGCCCTTCGAGCCAGCACCACCATTCATCGTGATCATGGCTGATCGTCCCCAATCAATAACCCGTTCCCTGCCACAGAGGGCAGTGGAGGCCAAGTCACTGGATGGATTTAAGAGAGAGTTAGCTCTCGGGGCTAGTGGAGTCAAGGGATATGGGGAGAAGGCAGGCACGGGCTATTGATTGGGGACGATCAGCCATGATCACAATGAATGGTGGTGCTGGCTCGAAGAGCCAAATTCTCCCCAATATCCCTTGATTCCTCTAGCCCCTAGAGCTCTATCTAACTCTCTCTTAAATCCATTGAGTGATTTGGCCTCCACAGCCCTCTGTGGCAGGGAATTCCATAAATTCACAACTCTGGGTGAAAACGTTTTTTTCTCACCTCCGTCTTAAATGGCCTCCCCTTTATTCTAAGACTGTGGCCACTGGTTCTGGACTCGCCCAACATTGGGAACATTTTTCCTGCATCTAGCATGTCCAGTCCTTTTATAATTTTATATGCTTCTATAAGATATTCCCCTCATCCTTCTAAACTCCAGTGAATACAAGCCTAGTCTTTTCAATCTTTCCTCATATGACAGTCCCGCCATCCCAGGGATCAATCTCGTGAACCTACGCTGCACTGCCTCAATCAAGGATGTCCTTCCTCAAATTAGGATTTAGATTTAGGAGGAATTAGATGACAGTGGTAGCAGATTTAGCCCGGGGTACTTCCAGTTTCCAGCCCCGTGACGTGGATGCTTTTGCTATGGGACCATAGATTCCATCATCCATGGAGATAACTATACAGGTGTGTTGTACCAGCGCAACTTCCAAAAGAATAATAAGTAAGAAATTATAAAAGTCACGACAAACTCGGTGCCAGCTTACAGACGACACCGCACAATATCGGTGAAGTCAGCTCAAACTCCTGGCTGAGTGAGAGAGCAGTATATCATTGTGCGAGATGTGCTGTGCCTTAGCACAATTGCTACATATTTGAAGAATTGGCCTTTACATAGCCTTGCCAGCAAGTAATAAATCATCATAAATAGTGATTTTAAGTAGTTATTATCTCCTGAGTATCTTTCCATCTATAACCGTAATTAATAATTCTTGTGCCATTAATTAAATTGGCCTGTTATCACAGTTTAGTTTGTCTGAAGAAGAATCTCGACCCGAAACATTCGCCCACTCCTTCCCTCCAGCGATGTTGCCTGTCCGGCTGAGTTACTCCAGCATTTTGTGCCTATCTACAGTTTAGTTTAGAGATGCAGCGCGGAAACACGGCCTTCGGCCCACCGAGGCCACGCCGACCAGCGACCCCCGTTACGCTAGCCCACACGAGCGACAATTTACAATTTTTACCGAAGCCAACTAGCCTACAAATCCTGTACGTCTTTGGAATGTGGGAGGAAACCAGAGCACCCACGAGGTCACAGGGAGAACGTACAAACTCCGTACTGACAGCACCCGTAGTCAGGATCGAACCCGGATCTCTGGCGCTGTGAGGCAGCAGCTCTAGCGCCACCGTGCCGCCACAGTGTGGAGGTTCCCCCAACCACTTAATTCCCTCGAAGCACGTAAGCAAAGTTAACAAGGTTAATCTGTGCGACGCAACTGGATCTTTTTTTTTTCGCGGTGAACTTCAAGAATCAGAAATAATATGCACTTACAGTTGACTATGATGATGCATCCCACAGCTGTGCCAACAAATTGAAACGTTATTTGATCCAAAAGACAAACTGTGTAGATACCACATTTGAAACAAAGGCAGATGATGCTGGAAGTGACTGCTCTTGCAGACCCATGGAGAGAGAACAAAGGATTTGGTTCTGATTTAGCGGAGACGATTTACAAGGATGTTGCCAAGACTCGAGAGCCTGAGCTGCAGAGAGTAGTTGGACAGACTAGGACTTTGCTTCTTGGAGCACTGGAGACTGGTACATAGTTCCTTGAAAGTGACATCGCGGGTAGTTAGGGGGGTCAAGAAGGGTTGGCATGTTGGCCTTCATCAGTCGGAGAATTGAGTGTAGAAGTCGGGAGGTCATGTTACAGACGTATAAGACATCGGTGAGGCCACATTTAGAGTACTGTGTTCACTTTTGGTCACCATGTTGTAGGAAAGATGTGGCCATGCTGCAAAGGGTGCAGAGAAGATTTACAAGGATGTTACCAGGACTCCAATATCTGAGCTATCCAAAGAGGTTGAGCAGGCGAGGACTCTATTCCTTGGAGCGCAGGAGGATGAGGAGTTGTTATGGAGATCTCTAAGATCTTGAATAGACTAGATAGGGGGAATGCACAGACTCTTTCACCCAGTGTAGGGAAATCAAGAACCAAGGACACAATTTATGGTGAGGAGGGAAAGATTTAATAGAAACCTGAGGGGCAACTTTTTTTTTTTACACAAGTGGTCAGAGGAGCTAGTGTGTGTAGGACACTGTCACCTAGGGACAATTTTTTACATTTACCAAGCCAATTAACCTACAAACTACGTCTTTGAGTGTGGGAGGAAACCGAAGATATCGGAGAAAACCCACGCAGGTCACGGGGAGAACGTGCAAACTCCGTACAGACAGCACCCGTAGTCAGGATCGAACCCGGGTCCCCGGTGCTGCATTCGCCGTGAGGCAGCAACTCTACTGCTGCGCCACAGTGACCGCCTTTCTTTCCCTCTCAACCCCTTACGGGAAGCGGGCAGGAGAATGGGGTTGAGAGGGAAAGATAGATCCGCCATTACTAGAAAGAAAATGGCGGCCTGGACTCGATGGGCCGAACGGCCTAATTCTGCTCCTGCGATCCCTTAACTTATGATGCGCTTATTTGCTTCCTTCCCACAGATGTACACCCGGTCTGTGATCGATCCCATTCCCCTCCCGCCCACCAAAGATGCAGCTACGTCCCCCATCTCCTCGCCCACCGAAAACAGCACGACCCCTTCAAACACCTTAACCAGGAACGCAGAGAAACAGAGGAAGAAGACCAAAATGACGGACGAGGAGATATTGGAAAAATTGAGTACGTGACTGTGTCATTGATTCTGTCTGATGAAAGATGTGAAGCAGGTTGGGCAACTGGCCTTCAACTGCTCTGTTCAATGAACATTTATTGTCATATGTACCTAGGTACAGTGAAATTATTTTGCAAACAACCCGGTAAAAACATACTAAGCACTATCATAAATAGGTGCAACAATACATACACACGCACACGTGTTTGTGTGTATATATATATATATATATATATTATATATGCTCGTATGTGTATATGTTCGTGTGTGTGTATTTACGTGCATGCATGCATACACACATGCACCAACACACATAAAACAAACAAAACCGGTGCCCCCCAACTCTGATCTTATAGCCCCTGTCCCACGATGCGAGTTCATTCCAAGAGTTCTCCCCGAGTTTGCCCTGATTCGAACTTGGAGATTTATGGTAATGGCCACTCGTCGGTACTCGGGGCTCTCTTGGACATTTTTCAACGTGTTGAAACAATCTTCACGCGTCTTCCCGTGCTTACCTGCCGTTAGCGAGTCTTCCCGAGTACCTGCCGTTAGCGTTACGAGCCGCTAAGCGACCTCCCCGAGCTCCGAGGTACCCGCTACGTTCATTCTCCGTGCTTACCACGAGTTTGATTTTTTTTTTTTAAAGTCGGGAGAGCTCTTGGAATGAACTCGCACCGTGGGACAGGGCTATAAGTTTGCAGCTTATTTGGAGGTTATAGTGTTTAATAGCCTGATTGCTGTAGGCTATTAAGAAGCTGTTTCTGATCCTAGACATTTGTTTTCGGGCTTCTCCACCTGCTTCCTAAGCATGCAGGTACAGCAGGCAGTGAAGGGAGTGAAAGGTGGGACTCGCAGGAGTCCTGCCAAAAACTAAGCAGACATAAGTTGTGTGCACGAGACATGTTTGTTCTCTCCAATACAGATCCCTACTCCTCCAAGGTCACGGGCGTTGCCCGGCCTTAAATACCAACTCAGGTACAAACCCTGTGACTTGCGCCACCCTCCAGAGCCAAGGGTTCGTTGTGCCTGTGGCTTGCCACCAGGTGCCACCCCAATGGCATTTTGGCTTTCATAACAAGAGGAGTTGAGTACAGGAGCAAAGAGGCCCTTCTGCAGTTGTACAGGGCCCTAGTGAGACCACACCTGGAGTATTGTGTGCAGTTTATATCTCCTAATTTGAGGAAGGACATTCTTACTATTGAGGGAGTGCAGCGTAGGTTTACCAGGTTAATTCCCGGGATGGCGGGACTGTCACATTGAGAGAATGGAGCGGCTGGGCTTGTATTTAGAAGGATGAGAGGGGATCTTATTGAAACATAGAAGATTATTAAGGGTTTGGACACGCTAGAGGCAGGAAACATGTTCCCGATGTTGGGGGAAGTCCAGAACCGGGGCCACAGTTTAAGGATAAGGGGTAAGCCATTTAGAACGGAGATGAGGAAAAACATTTTCAAAAAGAGGGTTGTGAATCTGTGCAATTCTTTGCCTCAGAAGGCGATGGAGGCCAATTCTCTTGATGCTTTCAAGAGAGAGTTAGAAAGAGCTCTTAAAGATAGCGGAGTCAGGGGATATGGGGAGAAGGCAGGAACGGGGTACTGATTATGGATGATCAGCCATGATCACATTGAATGGCACTGCTGGCTTGAAGGGCCGAATGGCCTCCTCCTGCACCTATTGTCTATTGTCTAAGTCCATGGGCAGTTTGGATAACTCACAGTGGTAGAGCTGCCGCCTCACAGTGCCAGAGACCCGGGCTCCATCTTGACTACGGGTGCTTTCTGTAGGGAGTTTGTACGTTTTCCCTGTGACCGCGTGGGTTTTCTCCAGGTGCTCCAGTTTCCTTCTACACTCCAAAGACGCGAAGGTTTAAAAAATTTTTTTTTTGATATCTTTATTTATTAGAGGTACCATAAGTTACATCAGTGTACATCCCATATATAGTATTACAATCATTGTACCCCTTAATTTTTTAAGGCTTTAGAAAAGAAAGATATATCAACAGAGAAAGTAGAAGAGTGAAAAAGAGTTGTGAAAGTGAAAAAGCGTGCCAGAGGGAAAGGGGATTAGAGAAAGGAGATTAAGAGATAGACACTGGAGAGGAGGAAAAAAAGGGAAAGGAAGAGAAGGAAAAAAGAGAAGCCAGTTACTTTATTATAAACATCGTGCAAAAGGAGTCTACCAACAAAGACACAAAGGTTTGTAGGTTAATTGGTTTTTGTAAATTGTCTCTTAATGTGTAGGATATAAGTAGTATTATGTATGGTTTTATCTGATATGATTAGAAAACTTGCAAAATAAATCTTTTCACCATGCCTCGGTACATGTGACAGTAATACACCCAAACTAGACCTTTTTAGAAGTTTACCGTGCTAACTTAAAACACATTTAAATCAACTAAACCTTTCCCTTGTCTGCTGTTCTCACAGGAAGTATAGTAACTGTGGGTGATCCAAAGAAAAAGTACTCGAGATTTGAGAAGATTGGACAGGGGTTAGTAAAGCATTATGTGATATTGGGACAATCTGTAATCTATTGTATTTCAACTTGTTTTGTCGTCCAGCCTTGGAGTTGGCCTGTACGCTTATCTTGGGACTAGAGCTGGTCTGCTTGTAGTTCACGGTGCTGTTATGAGTCTGCCTGCCAGCCACAGTCTCGTAGTCCATCTGTCCATCCTCACCTCTCTTAGAAACATAGAAAATAGGCGCCAGAGGACGCCATTCGGCCCTTCGAGCCAGCAGCGCCATTCATTATGATCATGGCTGATCGTCCCCAATCAATAACCCGTGCCTGCCTTCTCCCCATATCCCTTGATTCCACCAGTCCCTAGAGCTCTGTCTAACTCTCTCTTAAATCCATCCAGTGACTTGGCCTCCACTGCCCTCTGTGGCAGGGAATTCCACAAATTCACAACTCTCTGGGTGAAAAAGTTTTTTCTCACCTCAGTCTCAAATGGCCTCCCCTTTAATCTGAGACTGTGGCGCCTGGTTCTGGACTCGCCCCACATTGGGAACATTTTTCCTGCATCGAGCTTGTCCAGTCCTTTTATAATTTTATATGTTTCTATACGAACCCCCCTCATCCTTCTAAACTCTAGTGAATATCTTTTCTAGATATCTCCCCCCCCCTCCCCACCTCCCACTGAAGGAGAATCTTGACTCAAAATGGCACCTATCCATGCCCTCACCAAGTGCTGCCTGACCCGTTGAGCTTCCATAGCACTTTGTATTTTGCTCCATCTGTCCCTTGTTTACTGTATTCAGGCCCACTGATTCAAACTTGTCGCTGTCGACCACCAGCTGTAACATTTGACACGGTTCACATGATTCTGATGGTTGTCGGCAGATTCAAGGGCCTGTCCCACTTGGGCGTCATTTGCGTGTCATTTACGTGACATCATTTACGCCTCATGATGCACGACGCGCGCATGATGCGTGGTGACGTAGGCAGTGCTGCGTGGTGACGTAGGCAGTGTCGCGTGGCGCCCCTGGATTTTGGGGTTCACAAAATCTTTGCGCGCCACCTGCTTGACTTGCAAATGACGCCCAAACGGGACAGGCCCTAAACTTGTCATACAAGACTTCATTGGATATTTGTAACCACTTGGGGCCCTATCGCTTTAAAGTAATTTGTGTGAATGGGCTCTTGACCAAAACATGTTAACGGTCGATTCAAAACTTTTTGGGCCAAAGCGCACAAATGGGACGAGCTTTGATGGGACATCTCGTTCGGTATTATCGAACTGGGCCGAAGAGACTGTTTCCGTGATGTTCAACTCTATTGGGTGCAACAGAGCAGCGGTGGGTGGTGGTGTTGCCTCACAGCGCCAGTGACCTCCGGCTCGATCCCAACCTCGGGTTCTGCCCATACGGAGTTTGCACGTTCTCCCTGTGACCATGTAAGGTTTCCTCCAGCCTCCTCCCATATCCCAAAGACAGCCGGATTTGTAGATTAATTGGCCTCTAATTTGCCCGTATTGCTTAGGGAAGGGATGAGAAAGTGGGATAACATAGAACTGGTGTGAACGGGTGATCAAGAGTTGGCGAGGACCCGGTGATGCGTCGGGCTTGTTTCAATGCTGTATGTCTAAGCTAAACTGAGGCTATATGTTCTTCACCAACAGGGCTTCAGGCACAGTGTATACAGCCATTGATGTGGCCACTGGACAAGAGGTAAGTTTAAAACAATAAAACACATCCCCAGTGCGAATATGTCCCACAGATTTTGAAGCTCACTTGCTTTATTCCGAGACTTTTTAAGTGTTTTATTATTTTATTCTCAGGTTGCAATCAAACAGATGAATTTACAACAGCAACCCAAGAAAGAATTGATTATTAATGAAATTCTGGTTATGAGGGAAAATAAAAATCCAAATATTGTTAACTATTTAGACAGGTGAGTAACCGGTCTGAAAATAGATTCCAGGTGCCGTGTGCTTGGTACATTGACTTCTCTGCAATATGTGGTCATGATATGATGCCTCATTCCCTGTAACTTGCCAGTGGACTAGTAGTGAAGAGTCTGGATAGAACATGGAGTGGCACAGTGGTGCAACGATAGGGCTGTTGCCTCAAAGCACCACAGTCCCGGGTTCAATCCTGACCTCGGGTGCACATTCCACCTGTGACCACGTGGGTTTCCTCCAGGTGCTCTGGCTTCCGCCCACATCCCAAAGATGTACGGGTTTGTAGGTTAATTTGTCCCCGGTGTGTAGGGAGAGGATGCAAAAGTGAGTTAACATAGAACTATAGTGCGAACTGGTGATAGTTTTTTCGTGTGTGGGCACGTTTTTTCCATGCTGTGTGTTACGATCAATCATCATCACAGCCATACAGTGTGGAAGCAGGCCCTTCGGCCCAATTTGCCCACACTGACCAGCATGCCCCATGTACACCAGTCCCACCTGCCTGCTTTTGGCCCATATCTCCAGTGAAGTGAAGAAAGCTAATCAGACAGTGAAGAAAGCTAATGGAATGTTGGCCTTCATAACAAGAGGATTTTAGTATAGGAGTAGAGAGGTTCTTCTGCAGTTGTACAGTGCTCTGGTAAGACCATATCTGGAGTATTGTGTACAGTTTTGGTCTCCTAATTTGAGGAAGGACATCCAGGCAGTGCAGCGTAGGTTCACGAGATTGATCCCTGGGATGGCGGGACTGTCATATGAGGAAAGATTGAAAAGACTAGGCTTGTATTCACTAGAGTTTAGAAGGATGAGGGGGGATCTTATAGAACCATATAAAATTATAAAAGGACCGGACAAGCTAGATTCAGGAAAAATGTTCCCAATGTTGGGCGAGTCCAGAACCAGGGGCCACAGGCTTAGAATAAAGGGGAGGCCATTTAAGACTGAGGTGAGAAAAAACTTTTTCACCCAGAGAGTTGTGAATTTGTGGAATTCCCCGCCACAGAGGGCAGTGGAGGCCAAATCACTGGATGGATTTAAAAGATAATTAGATAGAGCTCTAAGGGCTAGTGGAATCTAGTGTATGGGGAGAAGGCAGGCACGGGTTATTGATTGGGGATGATCAGCCATGGTCAAAATGAATGGTGGTGCTGGCTCGAAGGGCCGAATGGCCTCCTCCTGCACCTATTTTCTATGATCTATGATCTATGCCCACTAAACATACCCTATCCATGTCCCTGTCTAAATGTTTCCCATACATTGCGATAGTACCTGCCACAATTACCTCCTCCAGCAGCTTGTTCCATACACCCACTGCCCTTTATATAAAAAAAAAAGTTACCTCTCAGGTTCCCATTAAATCTTTCCCCCCCTCCCCCTCACCTTAAACTCAGGTCCTCTGGTTCTCGATTCCCCGTACTCTGACCAAGTGACTCTGTTCGTTTACCCGATCAATGCCTCTCATGATTTTGTCCACCTCTATAGGATCACCCCTCATCCTCCTGCGCTCCATGGAGTAAAGCCCTCGCTCGTTCAACTTCTCCCCATAGCTCAGGCCCTCGAGTCCTGGCAACATCCGGGTAAATCATTCCCGAACACATTCATGCTTTACAACATTTCTCCTGTGACATGGTGATCACAATCAATCGATAAAAAACCCTGGAAGAGTTCAGATAGTACAGCGCAGGAACCGCCTCTTTGACCCAGAGAGTTAAATGAAATCTCTGCCTCCATTGATCCTGCCTGTCTGAAGAAGGGTCCCGAACCAAAACGTCACCTCTCCATGTTCTCCAGGGATGCTGCCTGACCCGCTGGGTTACTCCAGCACTTTGAGTCCTTTTGTCAACCTGCATCTGCATTTCCTTGTTCCTGCGGGCGGCACGGCGGTCGAGTTGCTGCCTCACAGCGAATGCAGCGCCAGAGACCCGGGTTCGATCCCGACTACGGGTGCTCTCTGTGCGGAGTCTGTACGTTCTCCCCGTGACTTTTCTCCAAGATCTTCGGTTTCCTCCCACGTACAGGTATGTAGGTTAATTGGCTTGGTAAATGTAAAAATAAATGGCCCTAGTGGGTATAGGATGGTGTTAGTGTGCGGGGATCGCTGGTCGGCGTGGACCCGGTGGGCCGAAAGGGCCTGTTTCCACGCTTCATCCCTAAACTAAACTAAACTACTGCCTGAATGTTAGCTTGACCCACCCCAGTGCTATTTGTACTGGATGGAGTCCATCTTTGCTGCTTTCTCCCATCTGGATGTTGAGGGGTGAAGAGTTGACTGCTGACGGCAGAGGCCTTTGCGTGTGGAGGGTGGGAGGGCTGGGCCAGGGTTGGGCTGGGTGTCTGGGGGAGCTGGGTGGACCATATCCAGATGACACGCTGCATCTTCCTTGGCTTGTCCGTCGAACAGATGTGTGTTCTTGGCCCTGAGCGCCAAACAAGGAAACCAAGATAATTCATTACATATTGAAATAATATCTGCACATTTCACATTTAAAACAAAAAACTATTTTTAATGGAAGCAAGCTATGGGTTTATGATTATTAAGCATTGTCATCTATTAAAAACATAACATTTTGTCTGAAGAAGGGTCTCGACCCAATTCCTTCTCTCCAGTGATGCTGAGCTTTTTGTGTCGATCTTCGGGTCCAGCTTTTTGTGTCGATCTTCGGGTTAAACCAGCATCTGCAGTTCCTTCCTACGCATAACATTTTGACATTACTAAAGGCAGCGATTTGGTCCACTTTGCTTGTTCGAGCTGTCAGCGTGCGTTACCCACTTAGTCCCACGACGCTTGCTATTTCCAGCCCTTGAAAAAAATATTGATTACAAATTCATCACCATTAAAAAAAACCATCCTGGTTCCAGCCTCCAGCAGTGTTTCCTGCCGATATTCTCTGTCCAAGAAGCCATCTCTTTGAAAGGGTTTCTTCTAATTCCTGAAGGGGAGGGTCACCGTTCCATGTTTTCCAGCGATGTTTCCTGACTCGCTGAGTTACTCCAGCATTTTGTGCCCCTTCTAATTCTCTATCCCATGGTGAGGTTTATAAACTTCTGACCTGGAGTGACAGAATTGAGGGGCGGTGCGGTGGTGACAGAATTGGGGGCCTGACAGCGCCAGAGATCTGGGGTCGATCCTAACTACAGGTGCCGATCAATGATTCAATTCAATGATATTTTATTGTCACATGTACCTAGGTACAGTGAAATCAGTTCAGTTTTATTTATTTGTCATATGTAGGTTAACACAGGGTCAACGGTACAATGAAATGTGTTTGACAAGACAACGGGTCACCTCAGCAACGATAATACAAGGATAAAAATAAGATAAAATAGACAATCGACAATACTTGCAGAGCCAGCACCGCCATTCAATGTGATCACGGCTGATCATCCCCAATCAGTACCCTGTTCCTGCCTTCTCCCCATATCCCCTGACTCCGCTATTTTTAAGAGCCCTATCTAGCTCTCTCTTGAATAAGATAGGATAAAAGTGACATTGGTAGGTAAAAGATAATAATAAATAAAATAATCAACTTATATGATGTGTTTAAGAAGGAACTGCAGATGCTGGAAAATCAAAGGTAGACAAAAATGCTGGAGAAACTCAGTGGGTGCAGCAGCATCTATGGAGCGAATAGGCTCCATGATGTTTTTATGAGTTCAGCAGCCTGATGGTAAAAACTGTCCCTAGCTCTGGTGGTACGTGCAGCCATGCTCCTGTATCGTCAGTCTGAAGAAGGGTTTCGGCCCGAAACGTTGCCTATTTCCTTTGCTCCATAGATGCTGCTGCACCCGCTGAGTTTCTCCAGCACTTTTGTCTACCTTCGATTTTCCAGCATCTGCCGTTCCTTCTTAAACGCTCCTGTATCGTCTGCCTGACGGCAACAAGGAGAGCCGTCTACGTGCTGGGTGGCTGTGGTCCTTGATGATGCCGTGTGCCTTCCGCAGGCACCGCCGGTGGAAAATGTCCTGAATGGCCGGGAGACAGTTGCCAGTGATGTGCTGTGTGCCGCCTTAACCAATCTCTGTAGTTATTTGCGGCTGTGGGCAGAACAGTTCCCGTGGCAGACTGTGATTCAGCCCGTCAGCAGACTCTCGATGTACAATGCTTTGTATTTTGCGTACAACCCGGTAAAATCACAGAGCACGCCTCACCCAGGCAGCACACGAAGAGTCGCCACGCTTCTGACGCTGACAAAGTAACTTAAAGTTAGTCAAATGGTTTTATCTTCTCACCGCGGCGAGCCAGGTCTGCCGCCGCACGTGACCGGGTTGCCCCTTCGATCTCAGCGGACTCTCTTCCGCAGTTTGCACATTCTCCCTGTGGCCGCGTGTTTTTTTTTGTTGCGGGTGCTCCGATTACTTCCCACACTCCAAAGATGCGCAGGTTTGCAGGTTAATTGGCTTTGGTAAAATTGTCCCCAGAGCATGTAGGATGGCGCCGGCGTACGGGATGATTGACGGTCAGCGTGGACGTGGTGGGCCGAAGTGCCTGCTTCTGCGCTGTATCTCTAAAGTAAAGGGCGTGAAATCCATGTTGTTTGTGAAGATTTAAAGACCGTTCACTTGGCTTTGCTTCCCTCTAGCTACCTCGTGGGGGATGAGTTATGGGTGGTTATGGAGTACCTGGCGGGTGGATCGCTGACCGACGTGGTCACGGAGACGTGCATGGATGAAGGACAAATAGCAGCAGTGTGTAGAGAGGTGAGTCTTCAGGGTAAAGCAAAAGTCTCCATGACTCTATCACTAGGCGAGCCTCTAGCGCAGGTGAGCTTCTGAAATATGGTCAGGGTGCTACAAGCAAACAAAAGAGTGCACATATCACACAAAACACTAAGGAATGAAGGGTTTTCATAGAAACATAGACAAATAGGTGCAGGAGTGGGCCATTCGACCCTTCGAGCCTGCACCGCCATTCAATATGATCATAGCTGATCATCCAACTCAGTATCCCGTACCTGCCTTCTCTCCATACCCCCTGATCCCTTTAGCCACAAGGGCCACATCTAACTCCCTCTTAAATATAGCCAATGAACTGGCCTCAACTACCTTCTGTGGCAGAGAATTCCACAGATTCACCACTCTCTGTGTGAAAAATGTTTTTCTCATCTTGGTCCTAAAAGACTTCCCCCTTAAACTGTGACCCCTTGTTCTGGACTTCCCCAACATCGGGAACAATCTTCCTGCATCTAGCCTGTCCAACCCCTTAAGAATTTTGTACGTTTCTATAAGATCCCCCCTCAATCTTCTAAATTCTAGCGGGTACAAGCCGAGTCTATCCAGTCTTTCTTCATATGAAAGTCCTGCCATCCCAGGAATCAGTCTGGTGAACCTTCTCTGTACTCCCTATATGGCAAGAATGTCTTTCCTCAGATTTGGAGACCAAAACTGTAAGCAATACTCCAGGTGTGGCCTCACCAAGACCCTGTACAACTGCAGTAGAACCTCTCTGCTCTTATACTCAAAAGGGCAGTATGAACCCTTCAGTATGAACCCTAATAAATATTAATGATTTGGACGAGGGGATTGCAGGCTTCGTGGCAAAGTGTGCGGATGATCCGAAAATAGGTGGAGGGGCAGGCAGTGTAGAGAAAGCAGGGAATCTGCAGATGGACCTGGACAGGTTGGGAGAGTGCAGAGAAGTGGCAGATGGAATATAATGCAGCAAAGTGTGGAGTCATGCATTTTGGTAGCAGGAATAAAAGCGTAGACTATTTTCTAAATGGGGTGAGAATCCAGAAATCGTAGGTACAAAGGGACTTGGGAGAGCTGGTGCAGGATTCCCAAAAGATTTATCTGCAAGTCGAATCGGTAGTAAAGAAAGCAAACTCAATGCTAGCATTTATTTCAAAAGGGATTGTATAAAAAAACAGGGTTGTAATGCTGAGGCTCTATAAGGCTCTATAAGGCACTGGTCAGGCCGCATTTGGAATATTGTGAGCAAGTTTGCGCACCATATCTGAGGACGGATGTGCCGGCTCTGGAGAGGGTCCAGAGTAGGTTTACAAGAATGATCCCAGGAAAGAGTGGGTTAACCTATGATAAGCGTTTGTCGGCCCTGGGCCTGTACTCGCTGGAGTTTAGAAGAAAAAGGGGGGACATTATTGAAACAAACAGAATAGTGACAGGCCTGTATAGAATGGATGTGGAGAGGATGTTTCCACTAGTGAGATAGTCTAGGACTAGAGGTCATAGCCTCAGAATTAAAGGTCGTTCTTTTAGGAAGGAGGTGAAGAGGAATTTCTTTAGTCAGAGAGTGGTGAATCTGTGGAATTCTTTACCACAGAAGGCTGTGGAGGCCAAGTCTGTGGATATTTTTAAGGCAGAGATAGATAGATTCTTGATTAGTACGGGTGTCAGAGGTTACGGGGAGAAGGCAGGAGAATGGGGTTTGGAGGGAGAGATACATCAAACATGATTGAATGGCGGAGTAGACTTGATGGGCCAAATGGCCTAATTCTACTCCTATTCCTTAGGACCTTATGAAGGAACTCAGTGGGTTGGGCAGCAGGAGTCCAAAGTGTTTAATTGTCTAATGTACCAACAACTAATCAACAGAAGGCTTAAGGGCCTGTCCCACTTAAGCGATTTTTTAGGCAACTGCCAGGGAACATGGACAGTGGAATTCACCCACGTCACCTGGCGACAACCTACGTTAAACTGGCGGCAACCTACGACAGCACCTATGACAACCTACGACAGCAAATTTGTCGCCACTGTCGCCGAAATTTTTTTAACATTGTGAAAATTTTGCAGCAGTCGCCTATACTCGCCTAAAAAGTCGCCTAAAAGTGGGACAGGCCCTTAACTTGCAGCAGCATAACACTCTTATATAGATAAAAGGGCGGTACGCTGGCGCAGCAGTAGAGTTACTGCCTTACAGCGCCAGAGACCCGGCTTCAATCCTGACCTCGGGTGATGTCTGTATGGAGTTTGTACGGTCTCCCCGTGACCTGTGTGGATATTCCCCACACTGCGAAGACGTCCAGGTTTGAATTTTCCCCAGTGTGTAGGATAGTCGGTTGGCACGGACATGATGGGCCGAAGGGACTGTTTCCACGTTGTACCTCAAAGAACAAAAATATAAGGAACAAAAGTTTAATAACTGATTAACGATAATAATACATAGAAACCCAAAGTCCTTAGTGCAACCAAAGACAGTCCATAGAGGTTCAAAGCTGAGTTGTGTACTGTTCAAGAGCTTAATGTCAAGGAGTCTGAAGATACGGTCTTCAGACTCCTGTACCTTCTTCCTGAAAGTAGGAGTGAAATGAGAGTGTGGTTAGATGTGGGTCTTTGATATTGGCTACATATTTGAGGCACCATCTCCTACAGATAGCGCCAGACAGCATTCCCCTCTCTCATCAGGCAAAAGGTACAGCAGTGTGAAAACGCACACCTCCAGATTCAGGTACACTGTACCTCCAGCTGTTCTCAGGCAACTGAACCATCCTACCACAACCAGAGAGCAGTCCTGAACTACTATCTACCTCATCGGTGACCCTCGCACTATCCTTGATCGGCCTTTGCTGGCTTAACCTTGCACTAAACGTTATTCCCTTGTGGTGTATCTATACGCTGTTATGGCTTGCTTGTAATCGTGAATCATCTTTCAGCTGCCTGCATAGTACACAACAAAAGCCTTTCACAGTACCTCGGTACGCGTGACAATAAACTAAACTGAACTGAACTATAGAATCCTTGACTGGTGGAGGTCAAGACATTGGGTATATTTAAAGGAGAGTGATGGGTTCTTGATTAGTAAGAGCGTCAAAGATTACTGGGAGAAGGCATGAGAATGGGGTTTAGACGGAAGAATAGGTCAGCCATGATCAAATGGCAGAGTCGACTTGATGGGCTGAATGGCCTAATTTTGCTCATATGTCTTATGGTGCGAAGGAGTGAGAACAGAATGTGGGTGGGAGAAGACAGCCAAATAGTTTCCTTTTCTGTCAGTATTCCTAATTCTGTGAAAATTCATCCCCCTCTCCTCACATCCCCCACACATCCTTCTCACTGCACTCGTCTCCATTACTGTTCTCGTGCACACTGCCTCACAGGTTCATCGCGTCCAACATCATCCCGAGAAACTGTCAACAGTTCATCAGTTTCAATTTGTGAGAGTTGCCAAACGAGCTGCCTTCTGCCTTCACACTGTACAGCTGAGGAAACCTGTCATCCTTCCACAGAACGCTGACGTAACTGGGTACCGTTGCCACCGAGTCATTCACTGCTGCCCTGCTTTCCGTAAATAGACAGCTAGTCCATAAGTTACAGGAGCGGAATTAGACAATAGACAATAGACAATAGGTGCAGGAGTAGGCCATTCGACCCTTCGAGCCAGCACCGCCATTCAATGTGATCATGGCTGATCATCCCCAATCAGTACCCCGTTCCTGCCTTCTCCCCATATCCCCTGACCGCTATTTTTAAGAGCCCTATCTAGCTCTCTCTTGAAAGCATCCAGAGAACCTGCCTCCACCGCCCTCAGAGGCAGAGAATTCCACAGACTCACCACCCTCTGTGAGAAAAAGTGTTTCCTCGTCTACGTTCTAAATGGCTTACTCCTTATTCTTAAACTGTGGCCCCTGGTTCTGGACTCACCCAACATCGGGAACATGTTTCCTGCCTCGAGCGTGTCCAAGCCCTTAACAATCTTATATGTTTCAATGAGATCCCCTCTCATCCTTCTAAACTCCAGAGTGTACAAGCCCATTCGGCCCATTAAGTCTACTCTGACACTCAAAGGAAGGAAATGGATGAATTGGATCAACTGCGTACTGCCTCCATTCTGATTTTAAGTATGCTTTTATTATGAGAAATTGTTAGTTTAGTTTAGAGATACGGCGATCGTCCCACACACTGGCACTATCCGCAATACCAGCACTGGCGCACCCTATAAACCGTAATTAAAAATCCTTGAGCCATTAATTAAATTGGGCTGTTACCAAACCAATCACAGTTTAGTTTAGAGATCCAGCGCGAAAAACTAGGCTTTTCGGCCCAGTGAGTGTGCGCCGACCAGCGATCTAGCACTAGCACTATCCCACACACTAGGGACACTTTACAATCTTTACCAAAGCCAATTAACCTACAAACCTGTACGTCTTTGGAGTGCGGGAGGAAACCGGAGCACACGGAGAAAACCCACGCAGGTCACGGGGAGAACGTACAAACTCCGTGCAGACAGCACCTGTAGTCAGGATCGAACCCGGATCGCTGGCTCTGCAAGACAGCAACTCTACCGCTGCACCGCCCTGAGATGAAATATAAGGAACTGTTGGTTTATTTTTAAAAAGACTCAAAAGTGCTGGAATGACTCAGCGGGCCAGGCAGCATCTCAGGAGAATATGGATAGGTGACGTTTCGAGCCGGGACCCTTCTTCGGACTGATCATTTTAATTATTATATTGATTATCCAGAAAGATCCTCCATGAAGAAGCAAGAAACTGCTGATGCTAGTTTACTACAAAAAAAACACACACTGCTGGAGTAATTCAGCAGGTGAGGCAGCATCTCTGGGATACGTGGATAGGTGACGTTTTGGGTCGGGACCCTTCTTCAGACCTTAATGAATTGAAATTTCTATGTAGTCCCATCAGTTTTGATAGGCAGCGATTTTTCTCGTAAACCCGTGCAAACCCCTTTATGCACCTCCCGAACCCTACGATATCCGATTCCTCATTTCCTGCCTGACATGCTAAAATTGGGAATCAAAACCATTTTCTTTTGTACAGTCCTGGCATCACCATTAGGTGTCACTGGTAGACTGACTGAAGGAAAAGCCAGAGCTACAGCTGAAATTCTGGAAGTCATGGATAGTTCAGGCTGCAGAAGGTCAATGACCCGATACGTCACCTATCCATGTTCTCCGGAGATGCTGCCTGACTCACTGAGTTACTCCAACACTTTGTCTTTCCATGGTGAACCAGCATCTGCAGTTCCTTGTTTCTACGCCAACTTTGGATTTATTTTAGAGATAAATATAGGCAGTCCACAGACTGTGCAAGGCTTTAGACTTTGGAGATACACCACAGAAACAAGCCTTCTCGGTCCAGCGAGTCTGCACCGATCAGCCACACGAACGCTATCCTGCACACCAGGGATTATTTACAATTTTTGTGTTTAACCGAAGCCAACTAACCTACAAACCTGTGCCTTTGGAGCGTGGGAGAAAATCGGGGCACCCGGAGAAAACCCACGCCGTCACGGGGAGAACGTACAAACTCCGTGTAGACAGCACCCGTAGTCGGGATCGAACCCGTGTCTCTGGCGTGGTGAGGCAGCAACTCTACTGCTGCGCCCCATTCCGATCCAAAGAGCAGGATCGCGACCCATTCCGATCCAAAGAGCAGGATCGCGACCCAAAACATCGCCTATCCATGATCTATCGAGATACTGCCTGACCCGCTGGGTTAATCCAGCATATTGTCTTTTTTTCTTATTCCCAAAGAATTGTCTATTTACAGATCTTCTAAAGTTATAAAAATCAATTTCCTGCAGCTACCCACGTCTTATACTCCGCGTACAGGTCTGAAGAAGGGTCTCGACCCAAAACGTCACCTATTCCTTCGCTCCATAGATGCTGCCTCACCTGCTGAGTTTCTCCAGCATTTTTATCTACCTTCTTATGTTCTTGATGATGTTGGCAAATTGCACTCTCCGACGTACTAATATGGGATCTTTCTCAACTTGAGAGGGCAAAGGGGAACTTGGGTAGATTGTCTCATACAAAATAATATGATCTAGAATAGAGTCTGAAGAGATTGTGTTACTAACTGTGCATAGAAACATAGAGAAACATAGAAAACAGGTGCGGGAGGAGGCCATTTGGCCCATTCGAGTCAGCACCGCCATTCATTATGATCATGGCTGATCATCCCCATTCAATAACCCGTGCCTGCCTTCTCCCCATATCCCTTGATTCCACTGGCCCCTAGAGCTCTATCTAAACTCTCTCTTAAATCCATCCAGTGATTTGGCCTCCACTGCCCTCTGTGGCAGGGAATTCCACAAATTCACAACTCTCTTGGTGAAAAAGTTTTTTCTCACCTCAGTCTTAAATGGCCTCCCCTTTATTCTAAGACTGTGTGTGGCCCCAAGTTCTGGACTCGCCCAACATTGGGAACATGGTTGGCACCAGGAGAATGAGCCTTAACACACACATACACAGCGCATTCAGAAGATGTCTCGCTTCTATGCTTCCCCACTGTTACATGGCTTCAGCTCCATCGTCTAAGTGCGGCCTGTTTCCAGATTGCAGATTACAGAAGGGTTTTTTTTTCCTCCTCCGTCTGAAGAAGGGTCCCGACCCGAAACGTCCCCAATTCTTTTTCTCCACAGGTATGCTGCCTGTCCCGCTGAGTTAATCCAGCACTTTGTGTCCATCTTCCGCATAAACCAGCATCTCCGGTTCTTTGTTTCCGCTCTGTGCTTTTTAAAAAAAAAGTGTTTTCTCTCTTCTCTCGTTTTGTTCCAGTGTTTACAAGCCTTGGAGTTCCTGCACTCAAACCAGGTCATTCACAGGGACATCAAAAGTGACAACATTCTGCTGGGGATGGACGGATCTGTCAAGCTAAGTACGTGTGCAATTCTGCCCTCTTGTGCTTATCTAACCAAAGCAAGATTTGTGGCTCACCTTCTGTAGAGTAAAGGCGCTGTCCCACTATACGAGTTTACCCAAGAGCTCTCCCGAGTTTAAAAATAAATCAAACTCGTGGTAAGTACGTAGAATGTACATAGCGGGTACGTCGGAGCTCGGGATGTCTCTTAGCGGCTCGTAACGCTAACGGCAGGTACTCGGGAAACGCGGTAAGCTCGGGAAGTTTTTTCAACATGTTGAAAAATGTCCACGAGAGCCCCGAGTACCTACGAGCGGCTATTACTGTAATTCTCCGAGTTCGAATCAGGGCAAACTCGGGAGAACTCTTGAATGACCTCGTACAGTGGGACAGGGCCTTTAGATCAATGTTTGACCGTGATTAACATTCTTGGGGGGCTTGACCAGGTGCATGCTTAAAGCCTGAAGCACGGTTGTCTGAAGATGGGTCCCGACCCGAATCGTCGCCTATCCATGTTCTCTAGAGATGCTACCTGACCCGCTGCATCGCTCCGGCAATTTGGTGTGTCTTTCTTTCCTGGGCGCTAAAGCCCTTCGCTAAAGAGTACAGACCAAGAGCCAGTGTCTCAGAATAGGGAGTTGGCCATTTTAGGTCTAAAAATAAATGTTGATAAGTTCTAGAAGCAGAATTAGCCCATTCGGCCCATTCGGTCTCCTCCGCCGTTCAATCATGGCTGATCTATCTTTCCCTCTCAAACCCCATTCTCCTGCCTTCTCCCCATAACCCCTGACACCCGTACTAATCAAGAATTTATCTATCTCTCCCTAGGGATCGTGTATTTTTAATTTAGTTTCGAGATATAGTATAGAAACAAGCCCTTAAAAGCACTGTCCCACAGTACACCCGAGTTCTCCCGAGTTTGCCCTGATTCGAACTCGGAGATTTACGGTAATGGCCGCTCGTCGGTACTCGGGGCTCTCGTGGACATTTTTCATCATGTTGAAAAATCTTCACGAGTCTTCCCGTGCTTACCTGCCGTTAGCGAGTCTTCTCGAGTACCTGCCGTTAGCGTTACGAGCCGCTAAGAGACGTCCCCGAGCTCCGACGTACCCGCTACGTTCATTCTCCGTGCTTACCACGAGTTTGATTTTTTTTAAACTCGGGAGAGTTCTTGGAATTAACTCATACTGTGGGACAAGTCCATGCCGACCATAGATCACCCTTTCACACTAGTTCTATGTTAACCCTCCTTAGCATCCACTCCCTACACACCAGAGACAATTATAGAAGCTAATTTATCTACAAACCCGCACGTTTTGGGGAGGTGGCAGAAAACCAGAGCATGTGGAGAACACCCATGAGGAGAACGTGCAAGCTCCACACAGACAGCACCGGAGGTTAGTATCTAACCCGGGTGTCTGGCTCTGTGAGGCAGCAACTCTACCAGCTGCGCCCCTGTGCCGCCCTAGTGTAAATGCGTGGTAGAAGGATCAGAGAGGAGTTAATGGCAAATGGGATTCATGAGATTGTTCTGACAGCTGGCAGAGAGTGGATGGGCTGAATGGCCTACATAACCCATGAGAATCCAGAGCACTCTCAGCACTGTGGAACTCAGACATCATCACCTCATGTTTGGTTGGACGTAGTCAAATGGTCATGTGAAACTTAGAAAACAAAACATTTTATAAATATAGCGCCTGATTTATCGAATGTCAGTGGCAGACCATAAATCCTCACCTATTTTTAGGAGGTGGCAGACTTACTTTCTGTTCTGCTTTATTTTTAGTACCTTACGACTTATCCAAACAATTCAACAAATTCTGGACCAGCCTGAACGTTTTATGCCAGAGATCAGAATAGAGAGAGAAAAAAATAACACTAATAAGCATGAGATGGACACAAAATGCTGCAGTAACTCAGTGGGTCAAGGCAGCATCCCTGGAGAAATAGGATGGGTGATGTTTCGAGTCGGAACCCTACTTCAGACTGGGACAGGCACCCATACTCTTTTTCCAGATAGGCTGCCTGATCTGCTGAGTTACTCCAGCACTTTTGGTCATAAGGGATAGGAGCGGAATTAGGCCTTTCGGCCCATCAAATCTACTCCACTATTCAACCATGGCTGATCTATCTGCCTTCTCCTCATAACCCTTGACACCCGTATTAATCAAGAATCTATCTATCTCTGCCATAAAAATATCCATTGACGGCCTCCACAGCCTTCTGTGGTAATGAATTCCACAGATTCACTACCCTCTGACTAAAGCAATCCCTCCATCTCTTCCTAAAAAAAAGTCCTTTAATTCTGGGGCTATGACCTCTGGTCCTGGACTCTCCTGCGAGTGGAAACATCCTCTCCACATCCACTCTATCCAAGCCTTTCACTATTCAGTAAGTTTCAATGAGGTCTCCCCTCATCCTTCTAAACTCCAGCGAGTACAGGCCCAGTGCTGTCAAACGCTCATCATATGGTAACCCGCTCATTCCTGGGATTATTCTTGTAAACCTCCTCTGGACTTTCTCCAGAGCCAGCACATCCCTCCTCAGATATGGTGCCCAAAATTGTTCACAATAGTCCAGATGCGGCCTTAGAGAGCCTTAGCATTACATCCCTGTTTTTGTATTCTAGCTAGCAATGCATTTTCCCTCCTTACTACCGGTTCAACTTACAAATTCCTTGTATATGAATACTTGGCCAATAAACTTACTTATTTAAAAAAGTAACTTTTTGGGAATCCTGCACCAACACTCCCAAGCCCCTTTGCACCTCCGACTTTGTGTCTATCTTCGGTATAAACCAGCATCTGCAGTTCCTTTCTACACACAAGCTCCCGCATCGGGGGGGGGGAGGGGGGGGTCTCGGCTCCCCCGGACCGGGCGATCGGACCCCGGGTTGGGGCTGCTCAAACCTCTTGCGACTTTGGAGCTTCCCGACATCTACGGTCTCTACCCGAGACCGCGAGCTCCTCGATGGTGAAATCCGAAGGACGCGGTTGGAGCGTCGATCCCAGGCAAGGGATCGCGGGCTCCGATGGCAAGTCCTCGCCCCCCCGCGGTGGGGCTCAAAGTCAGTCCCGAGTGAGGCCGCCGGCTCCACGATGTTAGGCCGCAGAGTGACCGGAGATACGATCCGGAAAACAATCGCATCTCTGGCAAGGTAAGAGATTGATAAAACGTTTCCCCCTCCCACCCCCCGCATAAAACAAACCAGAGAACATACACACAAACTTTTAAAACACACTTAAAATAACAAAAAAGACGAAAAGACAGACAGACTGTTGGCGAGGCTGCCATCGCTGATGGCGCCACCTGCTGTAACATGCAGGAGCAGCTTCTTCCCATCGATGGTCAGGCTATTAAACACTACGAACTCCCAGGTACACAAAAATGCTGGAGAAACTCAGCGGGTGCTGCAGCATCTATGGAGCGGAGGAAATAGGCGACGTTTCGGGCCTAAAGGGTTTCGGCCCGAAACGTTGCCTATATCCTCCCCTCCATAGATGCTGAGTTTCTACGTATGAGTTTCTCACTGAGTTTCTCCAGCATTTTTGTCCACCTTCGATTTTCCGGCATCTGCAGTTCGTTCTTAAACACTCCGAACTCCCAACTCAACTTTGAATGACAAACTACCTTGAATGCACCAGAGACTTTGGGCTTTTAAAAAAAATTATAGAACTGATTGTTTTCTATTTGTTTATTATGTTATCTACTGTGATTTTACTGTTGACACACTTATGATGGTGATTATACTTTGTTACGTATCCATGTACCGAGGCACAGTGAAAATCTTTGTTCTGCACCCAATGCAGTAAAATCACAGATAAACACAATGATAGACTAAAGTGAAATGATTGTAGTGTATTAGTAGACTTCAAAGCGATCGTACGTAGAAAACCATTTGGCCCCTCGAGCCAGCACACACATCCAGCCAGCGCCAATAAAGTTTCAATGATCTTAAAGGGCCTGTCCCACTTGGCCGATTTTTTTGGCGTCTGCTGGCGTCATTTGACTGACCTATCAGGCCGCCGAAACGTCGCAACGTTTTGTTTTTCTCTTTTTTTTCTCTTTTTTTTTCGTCTTCCTTTTTCTCTTTTTGTTTTTATATATACAAGTTCTCTTTTAAACATTTAACTATATGTACATAGAGACCGGGAGATTGAAAAGATTTTTTTTGGGAAAAAAAATTAATAAAAAGATTTTAAAAGAAACGTCGCAGCGTGAAGCGGCGGCGATGCACCGTGATGCAGCGTGATTACCTATGCGGCGCGGTGTTTTTTCAAGTATCGCAACGTTTTTTTGGTCGCCGCTGGATTTTGAAATGTTCAAAATCTTTTGGCGACACTGATATGACGCCGAAAAAAATTGCCAAGAGGGACAGGCCCTTAAGAGTGCAGTCTTATCTTGGCCTTAAAGGCCCGTTGCCCTCACTTCCATCTGCCGCCATCTTGAAATTGGCCCTTTGTCCAGCGTCTGTCGCCGACCCCTCCCCCCTCCCCGTTCTTTGGGCCAGAACGGGAAATTAGCCTCGGATGACTCCTGGTGGGCTCTTGGTTCTGCCGCGGGCGAGCCGGGCCTGTTGTCGGGATGCGGCCGCAAGTCAGAATTTCATTGCTCCGTTTTGGCGCACGTGACTATTAAACACGCTTGACCCTGGCGACATTTTCTTCCCATTCAGCTGACTTTGGCTTCTGCGCTCAGATCACTCCCGAGCAGAGTAAACGAAGCACGATGGTGGGCACCCCCTACTGGATGGCACCCGAGGTGGTCACGAGAAAAGCGTACGGTCCCAAGGTAGACATTTGGTCGTTGGGAATCATGGCGATCGAAATGATCGAGGGCGAACCTCCCTACCTGAACGAGAACCCTCTGAGGGTAAGATTTCTTCTCTTCTTCTTCTCCTCCTCATTTGATGGATTGAGCTGTTGGCTGAACTCAGCCCCGCCACACAACGCTTACCTTGCAGCTCAGACATCTGCAGTCTCTCACCATTTGGATAAGTGTTTTTGTTACTTTAGATTCGTTTCAGGGCGGCACAGCGTAGAGTTGCTGCCTTACAACGTCAGAGACCCGGGTTTATCCTGACTACCGGTGCTGTCCATACGGAGTTTGCACGTTCTCCCTATGATCAGTTGGGTTTTCTCCAGGTGCTCCGGTTTCCTCCCACATTCCAAAGACGTGCAGGTTTGCAGGTTAATTGGCTTCTGAAAATTGTACCCAGCGTGTACAGACTCGGTGGGCTGAAAGGTCTGTTTCCAATACTGTATCTCTAAACTAAACTTTACAGTTACACAATGCAAACCAAAGATCCTACAGCGAGCAAGATAGATCACTCGACGAAAAAGACGTAGTACGGTCATGGGCAGATTCGTGGGGTAATTTTCGGCCCCATTTCCATAACCGGCTTCCGTCACCGCACCAAAGATCCCGTAGCGGAGCAAAGATACTAGTGGGGAGACGGAAGCCGGTTACAGAAACATCCTCGTAAAAATAAAAGATATTTGGGAAAAATCTTCTCCTCATATTCAGAATTATAATTTATTAACACAAACTGTTCCCCCGCAACGTTGATTACACTGCGAGTCGGGTCGGGTCGGGTCGGGTTACTGAAATGGATGAAAAAAAGGCCCACGATCCGCTCCGTTGCGTACTACACGTCAGCCCATTGCATTTTGCAGGAGTGGTCTATCTTGCTCCGCTATAGGTTCTTTGATGCAAACAGGCATCGGGCCCATGTCGACCATCGACCACCGTTCACAACAGTTATCTATTATCCCACTTTATCATCCACTCCCTCTACGCTCGGGGAAATTTACAGAAGCCAATTAACCTGCAAACCTGCGCATCTTGGGAATGTGGGAGGAAAACCTTCCTGGAATTTTGCTGAAAGCAAAAAACCAAAAAATGTTAGAAATGGATATGAAAGGTTCAGGGGTGTCACGGGGCAAACGCGGGAAAACCTGGTCAGCTTGGATGAGTTGGGCCGAAGGGCCTGCATCTGTGCTGTATGACTATGACTCAGCAGGTCAGGCCACATCTGTGGGATGAGAACAAGAGCCGGCTTTTTAGGTGGGAGACTCTTCGTCTGTTCACTTGCTGTTTGGAATTTTAAATAGCAGTCGGGTCAGGTTTGTGGCGAGCAGGGAGTGACTAAGACCGCATTTCATCCAGTCCAAACCCTTGCCTCCTCTCCCCTCTCCCCCACAACCACACACACGCAGCCAATAGTCAATAGACAATAGGTGCAGGAGTAGGTCATTCGGCCCTTCGAGCCAGCACCGCCATTCAATGTGATCATGGCTCATCTTCCCCAATCAGTATCCCTTCCTGCCTTCTCCCCATATCCCCTGACACTCTAAGAGCCCTATCTAGCTCTCTCTTGAAAGTATCCAGAGAACCGCCCTCTGAGGCAGAGAATTCCACAGACTCACAACTGTGTGTGAAAAAGTGTTTCCTCGTCTCCATTCTAAATGGCTTGCCCCTTATTCTTAAACTGTGGCCCCTGGTTCTGGACTCCTCCAACATTGGGAACATGTTTCCTGCCTCTAGGGTGTCCAAACCATTAATAATCTTATATGTTTCAATACTCTCATCCTTCTGAACTCCAGTCTGGTCTGTGTGGTCGACTGGGCCGCATCCACAACTCTGCAACGTCTTGTCGTTTTGTGCAGAGCTGTTCATTTCAATGTTTTCACCCTTTTTCCCGCTTAAATCTCATCTATTCAGGCACTGTATTTAATAGCAACGAACGGCACTCCGGAGCTACAGAATCCTGAAAAGCTGTCTTCTATATTTCGGGACTTTCTTAATCGCTGCCTGGAGATGGATGTGGAGAAGAGAGGATCTGCCAAGGAGCTTCTCCAGGTGAGATGAGTTAACACGTTTAATCTAGGTGCCCAAAATTATTTTGACTTAACAAGAAGCTTTTGGCATTTGGCCTTCATCAAGGCAGTCACAGTGGCGCAGCGGTAGAGTTGCTGCCTTACAGCGAATGCAGCGCCGGAGACCCGGGTTTGATCCCAACTACGGGTGCTGTCTGTACGGAGTTTGTACGTTCTCCCCGTGAGCTTTCTCCAAGATCTTCAGTTAGATCTCCCACATTCCAAAGACGTGCAGGTTTGTAGGTTAATTGGCCCGGTAAATGTTTTCAAAAATTGTCCCTAGTGGGTGTAGGATAGTGTTAATGTGCGGGGATCGCTGGTTGGCGTGGACCCGATGGGCCGAAGGGCCTGTTTCCGTGCTGTATCTCTAAACTAAACTAAAACTAAAGTATTTAGTATAGACGTTGGGAGGTCATGTTACAATTATATTAGATGTTGGTGAGGCTGCGTTTAGAGTACTGTGTTCAGTTCTGGGCACCACGTTATAGGAAAGATGTTGTCAAGCTGAAAAGATTACAGAGAAGAGTTACGAGGATGTTGCCAGGACTTCAGGGTCAGAGCTGTGGGGAGAGGTTGAGCAGGCTGGGTCTCTATTCCTTTGAGCGCAGGAGGATGAGGGGTGATCCTATAAAGGTGTGCAAAATCATGAGAGGAATAGATCGGGGAGATGCATCGAGTCTCTTGCCCAGAGGAGGCGAATCGAGGGGCAGACGACATAGGTTGAAGGTGAAGAGGAAAAGATCTGAGGGGTAACTTTTTTACACAAAGGTTGGTGGGTGTATGGAGCGAGCTGCCGGAGGAAGTAGTTGAGGCTGGGACTGTCCCAAGTGGAGTAAATAGTTGGACATTTCAAAGAGCCAGCGGCGGTAAAATGGGCTGAATGGTCTAAAGTAAGACAATTGACCCTTCATCCCATCGACCATGCTAAGCAGGTGAACAGCTTTATAACTAACCTAGTCCCAATTGCTGGTAGACATAAATGCTGGAGAAAACTCAGCGGGTGAGGCAGCATCTATAGAGCGAAGGAAATAGGCAAGGTCTCGGGCCGGAACCCTTCTTCAGACTGATGTAGGGGGGGGGAGAAGAAAGGAAGAGATGGAGCCAGTGGGCTGAGGGAGAGCTGGGAAGGGGAGGAGAAAGTAAAGACTACCTGAAATTAGAGAAGTCAATGTTCATACCGCTGGGGTGTAAACTGCCCAAGCGAAATATGAGGTGCTGCTCCTCCAATTTACGGTGGGACTCACTCTGGCCATGGAGGAGACAGAAAGGATGGATTCGGAAAGGGAGGGGGAGTTGAAGTGCTGAGCCACCGGGAGATCAGGTTGGTTATTGCGAACCGAGCGGAGGTGTTGGGCGAAGAGATCGCCAAGCCTGCGCTTGGTCTCACCGATGTAGAGCAGCTGACACCTAGAGCAGCGGATGCAGTAGATGAGGTTGGAGGAGGTGCAGGTGAACCTCTGCCTCACCTGGAACGACTGCTTGGGTCCTTGGATGGAGTCAAGGGGGGGAAGGTAAAGCGACAAGTGTAGCATTCCCTGCGGTTGCAAGGGAAAGTGCCCGGAGAGAGGGGTGGTTTGGGTGGGAAGGGACGAATTGACCAGGGAGTTACAGAGGGAGCGGTCTCTGCGGAAAGCCGACAGGGGAGGAGATGGGACGATGTGGCGAGTTAGTCCCAATTGCTTGTACGTATCCCTTAACCATCTGAATCAAACCTATCCATGTGCCGGTGTAAGTTTAAAGACCCAAGAAACCTAGACGTTGCTATTTACCTGCATGTTATTATGTTGTAAAAGTATTACTTTCTATTAATTTTCATTTCCTTTCACTTTGTTTGCGGCACAGCACCCGTTCCTGAAGGTGGCGAAACCTCTGTCCAGCCTGACTCCCCTCATCCTGGCCGCCAAGGACGCAGCCAAGAACAACCGCTAACGGGACGGGCGACGTCCGCAGCCCCCGCGTCGGCGCTGGCATGCGCCGGGGGTGAAGGGGGGGCGGGGGGGGGGGAGAGATCGCCGGGCTTCCGCCCCCCCCCCCGCCCCCCCACACCCGGAGCTCCTCCAGCGTTCAACCCTTCCGCAGCCAAGTTACAGGGGAGGGGACGGAGTGGGGGGTAGAGGCTGTCATTCCACGGGTGCAACGCAAAGCGCAACGTGCTTTGGGCGCGACGGGAGGGTGTAAGATTCTTCCCTCAAACTGCATTGGGTGTTAATAGTTCTTTATAGTACTGAGCAGTGTACAACAACAGGTCCTAACGCTGTGGAATGTCAGCCCCTGATGGTGGCTGTATCTAGTTGCAAGGGGCTTGGCAATAGTCAGGAGATAAGCCTGTGCACTACACAGTCCACTGAGCCTGTCGTTTGACCCTTCCCAACCCTGGCGAGCTGGTGGGATTTCTCTCTCTCTTTCGTATGTTCATAAGTAGTATCTCTTCATTTTTTGGGTGGACGGGCCAGTGTTTTCATTTTCTTTCTCCTTCTCCCTAACGTTCATAGGTATATATATATATATTTTTTTCCCCCCTTCCTCTTTGTTGAGTGATTCTCTCTCCGCTTCAAAGATCAATCGCTCGGATTGATCGCGCGTCCCGATCGCCTGAGCCTTCGGTTCGAGGCAGCTCTCTAATCACTGAATGTAGCGGCAGGCTGCCGATCGGTCACATACGTGATGTAGTTATTGAGTCTGCGGTGATGCCAGTCTTAATACACGCACAGCCGGGCATGTAGTATATTTTTTTGTGAATGTTTCCCCCTCCCCTCTACCCCCTCCCCTCTCCCCACCCCCAACAGATCGTTAGTTTTCCAAACAGTACTGCCCAATGCAAGCGGCTCAAATCCCTTGCCTTGGGCAACTTACATGCTGCTAAATCTTTGAGAATGTCTATCGTGTACAGAACTATGGAGTTTTAAAACTACGGGGTTAAAAAAAAAGAATAAAAAGGGTGTGTTCTAAAACGTCCGTGATGGTTTTTACGTCTTTGGGAAGAATAAACTGGACAAAAGTGATCGGCATTGTTTCGTCCTGAAGTAACAATGGAACTGAAGGTCAGTCTTTGATTGAAGAACTGACTTTTGCCATCTCTGGGCTTGTCATCCACTCTCCCAGTTGTAATATCTTAGTTTAAAACAAAAAATGTAGCAATAAATAAATGGAACAGGCTATAACGTTTACAATTTGCATCCTTTGCTGCTTTCTACAATCACTTTTCCAAGTTTGCCCATTTTTTTTTGATTGCCCTAATGACTCGGGGGTTATGGGGAGAAGGCAGGAGAATGGGATTCAGAGGCTAAGGTAAATCAGCCATGATTTGAATGGCGGCCTTGATGGGCCGAATTGCTCCTGAACATATTACAAGAAGACTTTGGAGAGGGTGCAGAAGAGGTTTGCCAGGACGCGCCTGTATTAAAGGGTATTAGTTATAAGGGGAGTTTCATTGAGAGGTACAGCATGGTAACGGCTCCGTCGGCCCACACAACCGTTGATCACCTGTGCACTAGTTCTATGTTGCAAGATACAAGATACATTTATTTGTCACATGTACCAATTGGTACAGTGAAATGTGTGGTCGCCACACAGCCGTACGAATAATAAAGAGCACAGAGCACAAAAGTCTTTATCACAAACATCCCCACACAGCGGGATCAAAGTTTTCCACTGTGAGGGAAGGCTCCAAAATTCAGTCATCCTCCTCTGTTGTCCTCCCGTGGTCGGGGGGCTCCCGAACCCCCTGCTGTCGCCGCTACGGGCCGCCCGATGTTCAGGCCCGCTCGCCGGGGTGATGGAAGGCCAACGTCGGGACTGGAGAACATCCTCAGCGGCTTGGACATCCGAATCGGCCACCTCCGCGGCTCCCGAAGTCCGCAGGTAAGCAACCGCCCGCTCCTTGCTGCGCCGCCGCTGCTGAAGCTCTGGTCCGGGTCCCCGGCAGGAAAGGTGGTAGGCCGTGAGGTGGGGGGCGAGGACGGACGCGACTCGGAGAATAGTCGCATCCTCGCCAGGGAAATGACTGGGAAACGGTTTCCCCCTTACCCTGTCCCCTTCCCCCACATAGAAAAGCTAAAGAATCCCCAAAACAAACTGACTAAAAATTAAAAAAAGACAGAAAAACAGACAGACTGTCGGCAGAGGCTGCCATCAATGCGGCGCCCCCTAGTGGATGGAAATGTTATTCACACATTCCCATCCAACGCACTTGGGGTAATTTACAGAAGCCAATGAACCAACAGTCCTGTACGTTTGTGGAACGTGGGTGGAAACCGGAGCACCCGGAGAAAAATCACGCAGTCACAGGGAGAACGTGCAAACTCCGTACAGGCAGCACTCGTGGTCAGGATCGAACGCTGGTCTCCGGTGCTGTGAGGCTGCAGCTTTACCGCTGCGCCGCCGTGACTTGTAGCGTTTCACCTTTTACTTTGCATAAAAGCATGAGGGGAATCCAAAGAGTCTTTTTCCCCGGGGTAGGGACGTCAGAAACAAGAGGATGTGTGTTTAAGGAGGGAGGGGAGAGATTTAATACAATCCTGAGCAGCACCATTTCCACACAGAGGGTAGTGGGGATGTGGAACAAGCTGCCAGAGGAGGTAGTCAAGACAAGTACTATAACAGCATTTTAAAAAATACCTGCGCACATGGATAGAAAGGTTAGGACATGGGCAACTGGGACTTGCTCAGATGGGGCATTTTGGTCGACATGAACAAGTCGTAGTCATACTGAGAGTCGTAGAGTGATACAGTGTGGAAACAGGCCCTTCGGCCCAACTTGCCCACACCGGCCAACATGTCACAGCCACACTAGTTCTACCTGCCCACGTTTTGTCCATATATCTCCAAACCTGTCATGATAGCCATGTACTTGTCCAACTGTTTCTTAAATGTTGGGATAGTCCCAGCCTCAACTACCTCTTCTGGCAGCTCGGTCCATGCACCCACCAACCTTTGTGTGAAAAGGTTACCCCCCTCAGATTCCTTTTAAATCTTTCCCCCTTCACCTTGAACCTATGTCCTCGATTCACCTCGAGTTAGGCTGAAGGAGCAGTTTCCGTGCAGGATGACACGATGACTCGAAACTTGGTTCGTATTTCCTGGAGAGTCGAAGGTTGAGGGGAGACCTGACAGAAACATAGAGACTTATGGGAGGCTTAGATACGGCAGACAATCAGAACCTTTCCCCATCCCCCCTCCATGGTGGAAATCTCAAAGACTAAAGGGCGTAGCATTAAAGTGAGTTGGGAGATGTACACGGCAAGGTTTTTTTAATACATAGGGTAGTGTGTGCCTGGAACACAATGCTGGGGATGGTGCTGGAGGCAGATACAATAGTGGCATTAGGCAGCTTTTAAACATGCACATGGATATCATCGTCTTTCGGGTCCATCTTCCATGTTTCAAATGTTGACATCGCTGTCATCATCCGTCCTGAAAAGGACCCAAGCTTCCGCCGACAATCAGTGGGAAGCCATCACTTGTTGCAATAGATAGATGATGGTGGTAGCAGAATTAGACAATAGGTGCAGGAGAAGGCCATTCAGCCCTTCGAGCCAGCACCGCCATTCAATGTGGTCATGGCTGATCATCCCCAATCAGTACCCCGTTCCTGCCTTCTCCCCATATCCCCTGACTCCGCTATTCTTAAGAGCCCTATCTAGCTCTTTCTTGAAAGCATCCAGAGAAGCTGCCTCCACCGCCCTCTGAGGCAGAGAATCCCACAGACTCACCACTAGAGGATACTTCCAGTTTCCAACATGAACGCTTCTGCTATGGGGCCCACATGGATATGCAGGGAATAGAGGGATATGGATCATGTACAGGCAGATGAGATCAGTTTAACTTGGCATCACATTGGGAATGGCCATTGTGAGCCAAAGGTCCAGTTCCTGTGCTGTACTGCTCTATGCTCTGTCTTTAGTTTTTGTTAAAGCTGTTGTTAATTTTTATATCACAATTTGGCATTAATTACAACCTCAAATTTTCTGCCTCTGCTTTGGTGAAGACTTGGACGTTTTAAAATAACACTGTACCTCATCGAACCAGGAGCAGATCTGCCACATGTTGGGCCTTTCTGCTCTGTGTACTCTCTATGGATACTGACTAAAACAATTAGGCAGGCTCCTGACTTTGAATAATCCCGGGAAGTCAATTATTCTTAAGGCAAGTCATTTGGGACTCGAGGGTGGAAGCATGAAAACATGGAAAAGTAGGTGCAGGAGTAGGCCATTCGGCCCTTCGAGCCAGCACCGCCATTCAATATGATCATGGCTGATCATCTAAAATCAGCACCCCGTTCCTGCTTTTTCCCCCCATATCCCTTGACTCTTATCGCCCTATCTAGCTCTCTCTTGAAAGCATCCAGAGAACCTATAAATCTAACTCTCTCTCGAAAACATCCACTGAATTGGCCTCCACTGCCTTCTGTGGCTGAGAATTCCACAGATTCACAACTCTCTGGGTGAAAACATTTCCCCTAAATGGCCTACCCCTTATTCTTACCCTGTGACCCTCTGGTTCTGGACTTCCCCAACATCGGGAACATTTTTCCTGCGTCTAGCCTGTCCAATCGTTTAAGAATTTAATATGTTTCTATGCGATGAATACCAGTGAATATATGCCAGCGAGTACAACTGCAGTAGGACCTCTTTGCTCCTAAACTCAAATCCTCTCACAATGAAGGCCAACATGCCATTCGCTTTCTTCACTGCCTGCTGTACCTGCATGCTTACTTTCAGTGACTGATGAACAAGCACACACAGGTCTCGTTGCACCTCCCCTTTTCCTAATCTGACACCATTCAGATAATCTGCCTTCCTGTTCTTGCCACCAAAGTGGATAACGTCACATTTATCCACATTATACTGCATCTGCCATGCATCTGCCCACTCACACCAACCTATCCAAGTGAAAGGTTTATAGAACATGGGGCAATGGAACTGAGACTCTATAAGGCACTGGTCAGACCACATTTGGAGTATATTGGGCATTGTATCTGAGGAAGGATGTACTGGCCCTGGAGAGATTCCAGAGGCGGTTTACAAGAATGATCCCAGGAATGAGTGGGTTGACACAGGGTGAGCGTTTGACGGCACTGGGCCTGTACTCGCTGGAGTTTATAAGGATGAGGGGAGAAACCACATTGAAACGTACTGAATAGTGAAAGGCCTGGATAGAGTGGATGTAGAGAGGATGTTTCCACTAGTGGGAGAGTCTAGAACTAGAGGGCACAGCCTCAGAATTTAAGGACGTTCCTTTAGGAAGGAGAGGAGGAATTTCTTTAGTCAGAGGCTGGTGAATCTGTAGAATTCTTTGCCACAGACGGCTGTAGAGGCCATCAATGGATATTTTTAAGGCAGAGATAGATAGATTCTTGATTAGCTTGGGTGTCAATGGAGTTATGGAGAGAAGGCAGGAGAATGGGATTAGGACGGAGAGATAGATCAGCCTTGATTGAATGGCGGAGTAGACTCGATCGGCCGATCGATCTATCTTTCCCTCTCAACCCTATTCTCCTGCCATCTCCCCAGAACCCCTGGCACCCGTACTAATCAGGAGTCTGTCCATCTCCGCCTTCAAAATACTCAATAACGTAGGCCTCCACAGCCTCTGTGGCAATGAATTTGATAGATTCACCACCCTCTGGCTGAAGAAATTCCTCCTCATCTCCTTTCTAAAAGTTCTAAAGTGGATTCCACTTGATGGGCCCAATGGCCTAATTCTGCTCCTATCATTCATGAGCTGATGATAGCACAGAGACCATGGCCTTTGGCCCACAATGTCCCAGTCAGACATGATCCCTAGCTGACCCGATCTCCTCTACCTGCGAGCGATCCATATCCCTCCGTTCTCTGCAAATCCACGTGGCCATTTAAATGCTGCTGCTGTATCTGCTTCCACCACCACCCCTGGCAGCGCGTTCCAGGCATCCATCGTCCTCTATGTTTAAAAAAACAATCTTGACTTATGCACCTCCTTTAGACTTTGCCCCTCTCACCTTAACCCTATGCCCCCAGGACTTTGTGCCAGACTATCGTGTCTGTCTCCACCACCACCCCTGGATGAAATGGGTCAGAGGACAAGGTTGAAGACAGACACAAAAAGCTGGAGTAACAGCGGTTGGGCACACCATGGTCATAAGTGAGGCCATTCGGCCCATCAAGTATACTTCGCTATTCAATCATGGCTGGTCTATCTCTCACTCCTAACCCCCATTCCCCCGCCTTCTCCCCATTACCCCTGATGCCCGTACTAATCAAGAATCTATCTATCTATCTCTGCCTTTAAAAAAAATCAATTGTCTCGGCCTCCACAGCCTTCTGTGGCAATGAATCCCACCACTCTGGTGAAAAGGAGCAGGTGACGTTTTGGGTCGAGACCCTTCTTCAGATTGACAGTCAGGGGAGAGGGGAATGAGAGATATAGACGGTACGTAGGTGAAATTAGTGGATGTTTTGCAAAAGGCAATGAAAAGGAAATGTGGGGCACACAGTGAGTAGGCATTGTTGAGCTTTGTTGGCTGTGAGACCGATAACAAATGAGCTCACAGACAGAGGAACTCAACAGGACGACTAGGCTGGGAAAAAAAAGTTCACAAGTCATAGGAGTAGAATCAGGCCATTCGGCCCATCGAGTCCACTCTGCCATTCAATCATGGCTAATCTCTGCCTCCCAACCCCATCTTCTTGCCTTCTCCCCATAACCCTTGGCACCCGTTCTAATCAAGAATTTGTCTATCTCTGCCTTAAAAATATCCACTGACTTGGCCTCCACAGCCCTCCACAGATCTGAGTTCCAGAGATTAACTACCCTCTGATTAAAGAAGTTCCTCCTCACCTCCTTTCTAAATAAGCGCCCTTTAATTCTGTGACTGTGACCTCTTGTCCTAGACGCTCCCACCAGTGGAAACATCCTCGCCACATCCACTCTATCGGTGAGTTTCATTATTCTGTAAGTTTCAACCCCTCAACCTTCTAAACTCCAGCGAGTACAGGCCCAGTGCTGTCAAATGCTCATCGTGCGCTAACCCACTCACTCCTGGTATCATTCTCGTTGATTTAAAGTTGAAAAGGTTGGTTGGTTGAAAGAGACAGCATGAAAACAGCCCACCGTGTCCATGATGACCTTCAATCACCGTTCACACTAGTTCTACCGCCTCTCTCATCCACTCCCTACACTACCATGAACAGTTTCTAGAAGCCACTTGCTTACTGCCTATTCTGCCTCCTGGCATGTAGGGCATCAACTAGTCCTCCACTCAGTAGTGTTCATTCCTTCAGTTGCTGTTTCCATAACATATTTATTTTACGAGACAGGGTTGTTAGAAACATAGAAACATAGAAAATAGGTGCAGGAGTAGGCCATTCGGCCCTTCGAGCCTGCACCGCCATTCTATATGATCATGGCTGATCATCCAACTCAGTATCCCGTACCTACCTTCTATCCATACCCCCTGATCCCTTTAGCCACAATGGCCATATCTAATTCCTTCTTAAATATAGCCGATGAACTGGCCTCAACTACCTTCTGTGGCAGAGAATTCCACAGATTCACCACTCTCTGTGTGAAAAATGTTTTTCTCATCTCGGACTTCCTCCAAAAGACTTCTCCCTTATCCTTAAACTCCAGCACGGGAGACCCTAACAGGAACGATCTCCCCCTTGTTCGGGAGTTACAGGACCCTACTTCTGCCCAACGGTCGGAACAAAAGGTAAAATTTTTCGAGGATTCCACCATCTGGACTTCCAGAACATAAGAGATCATAGCCAAAGAGTGTTAAGGATTTCTGTGAAGTTAGCCCTGTGCTGCAACCTCCAACCAATGGTGGCCGAGGACCACCTGGGTGAAATAGGCATGCATGGTCAGTGAAAAAAGCGAATGGTATGTTAGTCATAGCTCGCCTCTACCCATTTGGTCCTCCAAATCTGAGGAAGACATTATTTGCCATAGAGGGAGTGCAGAAAGGTTCACCACCCACAGGACTGTCTTATGAAGAAAAAGAGCCTTATAGAACAGGAGGGTTGGACAGCTAATCAGGAGATTGTTCCCGCTGGACAAGGGGTCACAGCTTTAAGGGGTAAGACCACTGAGACTGGAACACAGGGTAGTTGAGGCCAGTTACCCTAAGGGGATCGAAGCAGGTACGGGATACCAGCCTTGAATTGGGAATGGCCTACTCCTGATGTTTCTATGACCCCGCACCGGAGACCACCCAGAAGAAACCACAGTGGTCACATGCAAACTCCACACTGACAGCACCCGAGGACGGGATTGAACCGGTGTGTCTGGTGCTGTGAGGCAGCAGTTCTACCGGCTGCGTCACCACACACCAAGTTACAGACGAGAATTCGAAAGTAATGGCCTCTATTTTGATATTGTGTTAAATAACAGTCCAATTTAATTTGCCAAATATATTTTCACACATAACTTTAGCCTCGGTCTCCATGGGATTAGTTGATGAGTGATCCTTAAATATTAGTCATCCTAATGTGAGCTTACCATGAATCTCAAATCAAAGAAACTTTGCATGAAATATTCATTCTTTGCAAACAAATTGATTTTTTTTAAACCTTCCTCCACACTGCATTAAATGGCACGTCCTCCTCTGTTTCCCTCCCCCCCCAAGGTCTCCTGTTAGTGTAATTATCCAGTCTAAAATTAATATCCAGTCCTTCTGGATTCCAGGAGCTTGCTGTGCCCAGGTTTGCTGCGACATTTTATAGACAATAGGTGCAGGAGTAGGCCATTTGGCCCTTAAACCAGCACCGCCATTCAATGTGATCATGGCTGATCATCCCCAATCAGTAGCCCGTTCCTGCCTTCTCCCCATATCCCCTGACTCCGCTATCTTTAAGAGCCCTATCTAGCTCTCTCTTGAAAGCATCCAGAGAACCTGCCCCCACCACCCTCTGAGGCAGAGAAATACACAGACTCACCACTCTGTGAGAAAAAGTGTTTCCTCGTCTCCGTTCTAAATGGCTTACTCCTTATTCTTAAACTGTGGCCCCGGTTCTGGAACATTGGGAACATGTTTCCTGCCTCTAGTGTGTTCAAGCCCTTAACAATCTTAAATGTTTCAATGAGATATCCTCTCATCCTTCTAAACTCCAGAGTGTACAAGCCCAGCTGCTCCGTTATCTCAGCATATGACAGTCCCGCCATCCCGGGAATTAACCTTGTAAACCTATGCTGCACTCCCTCAATAGCAAGAATGTCCTTCCTCAAATTAGGGGACCAAAACTGCACACAATACTCCAGGTGTGGTCTCACTAGGGCTCTGTACAACTGCAGAAGGACCCCTTTGCTCCTATATTCGATTCCTCTTGTTATAAAGGCCAACATGCCATTCACTTTCTTCACTGCCTGCTGTACCTGCATGCTTACTTTCATACACTGATGTACAAGGACCCCCAGATCCCGTTGCACTTCCCATTTTTCCAACTTGGCGCCATTTAGGTAGTAAATTTTCTCTCTCACGAGAGGGACTTCACTGATTTGTTTGTGAAGGTCTTTGAGAGTGGCTGCAGGGGATGAGAGAGGTGCTACATAAATGCAAATCTCCCATAGAACAGCACAGCACAAGAACAAGGCCTTTGGCCCACAATGTCTGTGCCATGATGCCGGGTCCATCTCCTATCTACCTAGTCTTGCAGCGTAGAGAATGGCCCTTTGCCTGGCATCGGCTCATGCACACTAGTCCCACCTGCCTGCGTTTGGTCCATATCCCTTTAAACCTGTCCTACCCTTGTACCTGTTTAAATGTTTCTTAAACGTTGCAATAGTCCCTGCCTCAACTACCTCCTCCGGCAGCTCGTTCCATACTTTGTGTGAAAAAGTTACCCCTCAGGTTCCTATTAAATTTTTCTCCCCTCACCTTAAACCTATGTCCTCTCGTTCTCGATTTCCCCCACTCAGGGCAAGAGACTCTGTGCGACTGCCCGATCTGCCTGCTTTCAAGAGAGAGCTAGATAGGGCCCTTAAAAATAGCGGAGTCAGGGGATACGGGGAGAAGGCGGGAACGGGGTACTGATTGGGGATGATCAGCCATGATCACATTGAATGGCGGTGCTGGCTCGAAGGGGCGAATGGCCTACTCCTGCACCTATTGTCTATAGTCTGTTGTCTATTCCAGTCATGATTTTGTACACCTCTACAAGATCACCCCTCATCCTATCCACTCAGATCAGATAATGCTGTAATCATCAAACTCGTCCAATAGGTAGACCAAAGGGGAAGATACAGAGTGCAGAATATAGTTCTCAGTATTGTAATGCATCAGTTCCATAGATGAAGTCCAGTGTGCACAATGTGGTAGAGGTGAATTGAATAGCATCCTAGTTTAGAGGGGCAGTGTGGAAACAGGTCCGCGCCTGCCAGCGATCCCCGCACATTAACACTATCCCACACACACCAGGGATAATTTACATTTATTTATACCAAGCCAATTAATCTACAAACCTGTACGCCTTTGGAGTGTGGGAGGAAACCGAAGATCTCGGAGAAAACCCACGCAGGTCACGGGGAGAACGTATAAACTCTGTAGTCAGGATCGAACCCGGGTGTCCGGCACTGCAAGGTTAATTCCCAGGATGGCGGGACTGTCATTTGCTGAGAGAATGGAGCGGCCAGGCTTGTGTACTCTGGAGTTTAGAAGGATGAGAGGAGGCCTCGTTGAAACATATACGATTATTAAGGGCTTGGACACGCTAGAGGCAGGAAACATGTTCCCGATGTTGGGAAGAGTCCAGAACTAGGGGCCACAGTTTAAGAATAAGGGGTAAGCCATTTAGAACGGAGACGAGGAAACACTTTTGCCCTCACCCTACTCACAAACCTTCCCCCCATTGATGAACTGTACACTGCAAGGGCCAGGAAGCGAGCGGGCAAGATCATCTCTGACCCCTCCCACTCTGGCCACAAACTCTTTGAATCACTTCCCTCTGGAAGGCGACTCCGGACTGTCAAAGCTGCCACAGCCAGACATAAAAACAGTTTTTATCCACGAGTAGTTGCTCTACTCAACAGCCAAAAATCTGTAGCCTCCCTTTGATCTGGTATTTTGTTTGTTCACATGCTTCATCAATGGTGTTTTATCATTAATGTCTTATTATTAATATTTAGTGTTTTCTGAGTCATTCGTAACTGTCACTGTATGTCATGTTGTTACTTGTGGGCGGAGCACCAAGGCAAATTCCTTGTATGTGAATACTTGGCCAATAAACGTACTTACTTTTTCTCACAGAGAGTTGTGAGTCTGTGGAATTCTCTGCCTCAGAAGGCAGTGGAGGCCGGTTCTCTGGATGCTTTCAAGAGAGAGCTAGATAGGGCTCTTAAAGATAGTGGAGTCAGGGGATATGGGGAGAAGGCAGGAACGGGGTACTGATTGGGGATGATCAGCCATGATCACATTGGATGGCGGTGCTGGCTCGAAGGGCCAAATAGCCTACTCCTGCACCTATTGTCTATTGTTTATCGTAAGACAATGACTCTCCCGCTGCCACCGAGACCGCTTGTGGAAGGACCATTCAGAAAGTCAATGACAGAGGGGAAGAAGCTGTCTCTGAGTCTGGTGGTGGGTCCTTTCAGTGCTTCTGTACCTTCTGCCGGACGGGAGCGGGGAGACGGAGGAATGACCGGGTGGAATAACTTTGTGTGCTTAAAGGGGGAATAGATACATTTTGGAAAAATAGGGGATTTCGGGATTAAGGGGAACTAACACAGTGTGACAGCCTGGGAAACATCAGCCATGATGATATTGAATAGGAACATAGAGTCCGAGAGTCTTAAAAGTCTTAAAAATAGCGGAGTCAGGGGATGATCAGCCATGATCACATTGAATGGCGGTGCTGGCTCGAAGGGCCGAATGGCCTACTCCTGCACCTATTGTCTATTGTCTATAGCATGGAATGGTGGGACAGGCTTAATGGTGGGAATGGCCTACTCCTATTTTCTTATAACATTTTTTACAATATTTGTAAACACCATATTTAAAAAGTTCAAATTTAACCATTTTAAACACAATTATAGCATTTGCTATATATGTTTGCCTTGGCCATATGGTTTATCTGGTAACTCAGTTCCAAATGTGTTAATGAAACTTTGCTTAATCGTCAAGAAAATGATTTGTTAGCAGTTGGATGAATATTTATTTTCTACTTATTTCTGTAGGTGAGTCACGCAGCGTTGAAATGTTGCTGTTACCTCAGAAACCAGAGGGAAGGAACATGCGAAGGAAATAAACCGCTCACCCCTCTAGCTTGTTCCGATATTCACTGTGATTGTAGATAGACTAAAATGATGGAGGAACTCAGCGGGTGAGGCAGCATCTCTGGGGCGACGGAATAGGTGACGTTTCGGGTCGAGACCCTTCTTCAGACTGATGTGGGGGTGGGGGTGGCGGGAAAAAGAAAGGACGAGGCGGAGACAGTGGTCTGTGGGAGAGCTGGGAAGGGGAGGGGAAGGAGGGAGAAAGCAAGGACTACCTGAAATTGGAGAAGTCAATGTTCGTACCGCTGGGGTGTAAACTACCCAAGCGAAATATGAGTTAGGCTGATTGACCCGTGGTGTCATAATCCTTGGAACCTCATTGAAAGGTACCGAATAGTGAAAGTCTTGGATAGAGTGGATGTGGAGAGGATGTTTCCACTAGTGGGACAGTCTAGCACTAGAGGTCGCAGCCTCAGAATTAAAGGACGTTCCTTTAGGAAGGAGATGAGGAGGGAAGTCTTGAGTCAGAGGGTGGTGAATCTGTGGAATTATTTGCCACCGAAGGCTGTGGAGGCCAAGTCAATGGATATTTTTAAGGCAGAGATAGATTAGATTATTGATTAGTACGGTTGTCAGGGGTTATGGGGAGAAGGCAGGAGAATGTGGTTAAAAGGGAGAGTTTTAATCAGCCATGATTAAATGGCGGAGTAGACATGATGGGCCAAATCATCTATCTTTCCCTCTCAACCCCATTCTCCTGCCTTCTCCCCAGAACCCCTGACACCCGTCTGTCAATCTCCGCCGTAAATATACCCAATGACTTGGCCTCCACAGCCGTCTGTGGCAATGAATTCCACAGATTCACCGCCCTCCTCATCTCCTTTCTAAAAGGGCTGTGAGGTTCTGAGGTTGTGGCCTCTGGTCCTAGATTTCCCCCAATAGTTGACACATCCTGTTCACATTCACTCCATATTGAACAATTTTTAAGATTACAATAAAAACCGTCTCAATTCTGGAAAATATACAGGTCCACGTACTAAATCTCTCCACGTATGTATAGTAAATGTGACAATAAACTCACTTGAACTTGAACTTGAACTAGTATCTATCTATGGACAGCTATGTGGATAATCATAAATGGACACATAATGCCGGAGTCACTATGTCGGTCAGGGAACGTCTCTGGAGAAAATGTATGGGTGACATTTCAGGTTGGGACCCTTCTTCAGACTGAATGATTCACATTGAACAAACTCTGAAGGTAAGACTGATTAGGACCATAATATGGTGTCCCAACATGCTGGGAAAGATGCTCGACCGTGGGGAATTTGTCCCTTGTTTTGACTTTTTTGTTCCTTATTTGGGAGTGAGAAAGTTGGGAACACTAGACGCAGGTCACGGGGAGAACGTACAAAACTCTGTACGGGCAAGCACAAGTCAGGATCGAACCCGGGTGTGTGGCTCTGTTAGGCAGCGACTCTACCACCCCTACTCAAGGATGGCCCCATGTTCCACACAGGTCTTAATGTAAAGGTAACGTTTGGCTGGATGCTTTCTCTATTCTGTATCGCAAAACTCCCCACTCCCTGAGTGGGGTATTAAACCCTTTGCCACTGCCCAGTATTAAACCCTCTGCCTCTGCCCTGTATTAAACCCTCTGCCTCAGCAAAATCAGTCTTCATTTTGCTGATCATTAAAATTCACTGGAAGGCTCGCTGGCATTAATAATTCATAAAGCTTCTGGGTCGCAAGAGACTGGAGCGTACAACGTGGTATGTGTTTGCAAATCAGAAGCTCAATATCATTCCCAGCCACAGAATCGCAAATTTACAAGGCAACAGCGTGAGCATTGAATAGAAACAAGGAACTGTAGATGTTGGTTTATACCAAAGATAGACACAAAGTGCTGGAGTAACTCAGCGGGACCAGCAGCATCTCCGGAGAAATAGGATGGGTGACGTTTTGGGTCTGGGCCCTTCTCCAGAGTAGAGGCAACGATGGGTTTCTTCCTGATTGTGTCAATGTGTTGGGTCCCGGACAGATCCTCAGAGATATGCGCGCCCGGGAACGTGAAGTTGTCGACTCTCTCCACCGTCGACCCGTGGGTGAAGACAGGTTTGTGGATCCTCAGCAGCCGACAATCTGCTGCTTGGTCTAGTTCTTCAACGTCATCTACACGCTGCACTGGAACCAAATCAACACCGTACAAATGAACACTTAAGGGCCTGTCCCACTTGGCCGTCATTTGCGCGCCATTTACGCCACCTCCAAAAATGTGGTTGTCGCGTTGTGAGGCACGGGTAGCGTGTGGGTAGCGCGGGACGGGAGCATGGGGAGGCGTGGAGGAGTGTGGTTGCGCGCGGTATCGCGCGGCGCTCCAGGATTTCGTGCTGCACCACCTACGTGATGTATCGCATTCGCACGCTGACACACTGGGTACGCACGCTGACACATTGGCGTCGCACGCTGGCGTCCCGACGCCTCACGTGTGTATCGTGTGGTGACGCATGGTTACGTCACCGTGCCTACCGCGTGCCGCAGGGTAATCTAATGACGTCACGCGCACCAGACGACATGATGACGTGTGATTTGCATGCGACGTCGCATCGACCTATTTTGCATATGACGCATAACCGCCGGCATCATTGACTGAGGCATCAGGTTACTGAAAAATATGCGGCGGAGATGACGTATTGACGCGCGGTGTTTTTTCAGGTTTCGCAACATTTTTTTGTCACCTCTGGATTTTTGAAATCTTTTGGCGACACTGATATGACGTATGATATGAAAACAATCGCCAAGTGGGTCAGGCCCTTAACACCATTTAAATGTAAACATGCATTCCTAATTGGAGTGCTGGAGTACCTCGGCAGGTTTAGTTTAGCGATACAGCGCGGAAACAGGCCCTTTGGCTCACCGGGTCCGCGCTGACCAGCGATCCCCGCACATTAACACTACCCTACACACACTAGGGACAATTTACATTTACGCCAAGCCAATTAACCCACAAACCTGTACTTCTTTGGAGTGTGGGAGGAAACCGAAGGTCTCGGAGAAAACTCTCACGTTCACGGGGAGAACGTACAAACTCCGTACAGGCAGCACCCGTAGTCGGGATCGAACCTTGGTCTCTGGCGCTGTAAGGCAGCAACTCTACCGGTGCGCCACTGTGCTGACCCCGATGGCAGGCAGCACCTCCGGAGCAATAGGATAGGTGACGTTTCGGGTCAGGGCCCTTTGTTGAAATGGGCCGAAGGATTAGGTTTATTATTGTCACGTGTACCGAGGTACAGTGAAAAGCTATTGCATGCTATCCAATCTGATCAGACAATGCTATGGACAAGTCAACCACTAGCACAGTAAGCAGAGCAAAAGTGAGGATACAGAGTGCAGAATGTAGTTCTCAGCATTGTAACACATTTTAAATAATGTGCTGGAGTAACCCCCCCCACAATCAGCCTGAGGGAGGGGTACCGAGCTGAAGCATCACCCACCCACCCACCCACCCATGCAGCAGCCTGGGGGTCGACTGGACCGGGCGCCGCTCCAAGATGCCGGGCACGGAGAGCGGCGGAGGACAACACGGCTACGCTTGGCCCAGCCGACCCGGCAACGCCGAGACCATCACGGTCAGGTCAAGATCCCTGCACTTATAACAACTGGGACTTGGAAACGGTCCCCAAAACTGGCGACTGTATACTATCTCAGTGCTCAATTGTACTGTATCCGACCACTGCCCAGTCCATCACCGCCATCATCGAAGGAATCGCAGCCACCATCATCAAGGACCCGCACCATCCTGGCCACACACTCATCTCCCCACTGCCATCGGGAAGAAGGTACAGGAGTCTGAAAACTGTAACGTCCAGGTTCAGGAACAGCTTCTTCCCCACAGCCATCAGGCTATTCAACACTACAAATAAGCTCTGAACCACAACAGACTATTATTATTATTGCAGTATATTTGTTATTTATCGGGCATGTGTGCATGTGTATATACACACACTGAACTTTTTTTTTCTCCCGTTGTGTACTCTGTTTCCATATTCAGTTGTGCTGCAGCAAGCAAGAATTTCATTGTCCTCTCTGGGACACACGACAGTTAAACACACTTGACTCTTTACTGCTCATCTAATATGTGTATCTAAGTGCTTACGTGTGGTGAAAGGCACTGAACTGACTGTAGGCAGACTTCCGATCTCCGCTGAGAATGTTCTTCCGTTCCGACCTCGGAGTTCCATCATCCCGGCGAGAGGGCCTGAAACATCGATCCGCCCGTAGCGGCAACTGCGGGGGGCTCGGGAGGCCCCGTCCACGGGGTGAACATCAAAGGACATCAAAGAGGAAGATAACTGAACTTTGGTGCCTTCCCTCACATAGTGGGAAACTTTGATCGCGCTGTGTGGGGATGTTTATGTTAAAGTCTACAGTGTATTGTTCTTTTTTTATTCGTGTGGCTGTGACCCCAAATTTCACTGTACGAATTGGTGCATGGGACAATAAATAAATGTCTCTTGAATCTTGAACTGTATACAAAAATGAAGTTTACATCTCGGTACATGCAACAAATAAAATGACCCTCCCATATTCCCTCATTACATTTGGGGAAGGACATTCTTGCTATTGAGGGAGTGCAGTGTAGGTTTACAAGGTTAATTCCTGGGATGGCGGGACTGTCATATGCTGAGAGAATGGAGCAGCTGGGCTTGTATACTCTGGAGTTTAGAAGGATGAGAGGATATCTCATTGAAATATATATAAGATTGTTAAGGGTTTGGACACAGCTAGAGGCAGGAAACATGTTCCCGATGTTGGGGGAGTCCAGAACCAGGGGCCACAGTTTGAGAATAAGGGGTAAGCCATTTAGAACGGAGACGAGGAAACACTTTTTCTCACGGAGAGCGGTGAGTCTGTGGAATTCTCTGTCTCAGAGGGCGGTGGAGGCGGGTTCTCTGGATGCTTTCAAGAGAGAGCTTGATAGGGCTCTTAAGGATAGCGGAGTCAGGGGATATGGGGAGAAGGCAGGAAGGGGGTACTGATGGGGATGATCAGCCATGATCACATTGGATGGCGGTGCTGGCTCGAAGGGCCGAATTGCGTACTCCTGCACCTGTTGTCTATTGTCTATTGCCTGCGGAGATGCTGCCGGACCTGTCTATCTTTGGTATAAACCAACATCTGCAGATCCTTGTTTCTCCCTCATTGGAAAATGTTGGGTTCGCTTACGAAGATAAGTCATTTGACACCATTTAATTGAACGTTGTGAACTCAGGGCAATTCTTTGACCATTCATTCCCCAGGGATGAGGCCATCTGATGGGTGAATCCCTACAATGCGTTCGAAGCAGGTTGTATTCCAAGAGCTTTTATAGGTTTTATGTTGCTGAGTGAATTATTGATGATTCCCAGTACGGATACTTGAGACCGTTAATAATTCATGTAACGGTTGCATAAAATGCCAAGTGGGGACTTGTAACCCAATCTGAAAAACCCAATGGCTGGAGCTGGTTAATTCTATTCATTGTTTTTTAACCAAGGAGTGAGCTAGAATATAGAACATTACGCAGCACAAGAGCAGGCTCAGTTTAGTTTATTGCCACGCGTACCGAGGTACAGTGAAAAGCCTTTGTTGCGTGCTAACCAGTCAGCGGAAAGACAATATGTCACATTCAAAAGAAACACAAAATTGTGGCTAATTCAACAACAATCTTGTTCTGATATTTAGTTTTTACAATGTGCTCTCTCTGTATGTCTTTTTCTCTTTTCCATTTTTTTAAATCTCATTTCCATTTCCATTTTCCTATTTTTAATAATGCTAATCTGTATTATCATTTTTAACCAAAAGCCCTACTAGGGACAAGTGTTGCGAATTAGCTTTGGCTAAAAACACTATGATGCATACATCAGATCACTGTTTCAAGTGTATCTATGTTTTTGTATCTGTCCCTATTTAAATAAACCTTAATAAAATAAATAAATAAATAAAACATGATTACAATCGATCAATGTACAGTGTACAGATACATGGTAAGAGAATAACGTTTAGTGCAAGGTAAAGCCAACAAGTCCGATCAACGATAGACCGAGGGTCACCAATGAGGTAGATAGTAGTTCAGCGCTGCTCTCTGGTTGTGGTAGGATGGTTCAGTTGCCTTATAACAGCTGGGAAGAAACTGTCCCTGAAGCTGGAGGTTGACAAAAATGCTGGAGAAACTCAGCGGCTGGGGCAACATCTATGGAGTGAAGGGATAGGTGACGTTTCCGGTCGAGACCCTTCTTCACTCTTCTTTAGCCCAGCACTTCAACTCCCCCACCCATTCCGAATCCGACCTCTCTGTCCTGGGCCTCCTCCAAGGCCAGTGTGAGGACCACCGCAAATTGGAGGAGCAGCACCTCATATTTCGCTTGGGCAGTTTGCACACCAGCGGTATGAACATTGACTTCTCCAATTCCAGGTAGTCCTTACTTTCTCCCTCCTTCCCCTCCCCTTTCCAGCTCCCCTATCTCCGCCTCTTACTCTCGTCTTCCCACCCCCCCACCTCCACATCATTCTGAAGAAGAGCATCGACCCGAAACGTCACCTATTCCTTCACTCCATAGATGCTGCCTCACCCGCTGAGTTTCTCCAGCATTTTTGTCTTCCTCTATGATAATATTATATATTTCTATCAGGTCCCCCCCACCACCTCTGGTGTTCCGGAGAAAACAATCTGAAGCCTCCACATCCTTCCTGTAATGGGACGAACAGGACCACACTATACTCCAAATAAACTGTGCAGGAAAGAACTGTGTTGGAGCCATTCTTGCTGAGGCTAGTTACTGTATGCATATTATATTACTTTGTTTAGATATTTCTAGCAGTATCATTTTGAACATTAGCGGGTATTTAGGCAATAGACAATAGACAATAGGTGCAGGAGTAGGCCATTCGGCCCTTCGAGCCAGCACCGCCATTCAATGTGATCATGGCTGATCATCCCACAATCAGTACCCCGTTCCTGCCTTCTCCCCATATCCCCTGACTCCGCTATCCTTAAGAGCCCTATCTAGCTCTCTCTTGGAAGTACCCAGGGAACCGGCCTCCACCGCCCTCTGAGGCAGAGAATTCCACAGACTCACAACTCTCTGTGAGAAAAAGTGTTTCCTCGTCTCCGTTCTAAATGGCTTACCCCTTATTCTTAAACTGTGGCCCCTGGTTCTGGACTCCCCCAACATCGGGAACATGTTTTCTGCCTTTAGCATGTCCAAACCCTTAAAAATCTTACATGTTTCAATAAGATCCCCTCACATCCTTCTAAATTGCAGAGGATACAAGCCCAGCCGCTTCATTCTCTCAGCATATGACAGTCCCGCCATCCCGGGAATTAACCTTGTGAACCTACGCTGCACTCCATCTATGTCAAGAATGTCCTTCCTCAAATTAGGGGACCATAACTGCACACAATACTCCAGGTGTGGTCTCACTAGGGCCCTGTACAACTGCAGAAGGACCTCTTTGCTCCTTTAGTCAACTCCTCTTGTTATGAAGGCCAACATGCCATTCGCCGTACCTGCCCTTTGATGAACAAGGACCCCCAACTTGTACTTCCCTTTTGACGCCATTTAGATAATAATTTGCCTTCCTGTTTTTGCTACCAAAGTGGATAACCTCACATTTATCCACATTAAACTGCATCTGCCATGCACCTGCCCACTCACCCAACCTGTCCAAGTCACGCTGCATTCTCATAGCATCCTCCTCACAGTTCACACTGCCACCCAGCTTTGTGTCATCTGCAAATTTGCTAATGTTACTTGTAATTCCTTCATCTAAATCATTGATGTATATTGTAAATAGCTGCGGTCCCAGCACCGAGCCTTGCGGGACCCCACTAGTCACTGCCTGCCATTCTGAAATGGGCCCGTTAATCCCTACTCTTTGTTTCCTGTCTGCCAACCACTTCTCTATCCATGTCAGCACTCGAACCCCAACACCATGTGCCCTAATTTTACCTACTAATCTCCTATGTGGGACCTCATCAAATGCTTTCTGAAAGTCCAGGTACACTATATCCACTGGCTCCCCCTTGTCCATTTTCCCGGTTACATCCTCAAAAAATTCCAAAAGATTAGTCAAGCATGATTTCCCCTTCGTAAATCCATGCTGACTCGCACCGATCCTGTTACTGCTATCCAAATGTGCCGCTATTTCATCTTTCATGATTGACTCCAGCATCCTCCCCACCACCGATGTCAGGCTAGCTGGTCTATAATTCCCTGTTTTCTCTCTCCCGCCTTTCTTAAAATGCTTATTTTATACGTAGATGGGCGTTACATATATTATAGTCGGTGAGGGAGTGGCCAGATCAGACGAGCCACGGGAGTTGGAGAGAACACAGCTCTCGAAATGTAGGAAGGATGGAGAGCTACAATTTGTATAAGAATAAAGAGGATCTGGCATGTTCATCTTTTTGTCCATACAGTCACTCCAGTAAAGAGCTGGAAATAACAACTGGAGGATCCTGTCTTTTAGTCGGCGTGGGATCACCCCCACGTACCCGAGTATTAATGGCAATGGAAGGTTGGACATTGGAAATGAAAGAAATTGCCATTACATTAAAGTAAGAAGTGGTCGCTTATCGAGTGAGCCTGGAGCTCGTGAAACATTCAAACAGAACAAAGGATTGTTTCATTTCACCAGCCTGGCGTCACCGCTACCGGTCACCTGCGCTACTTGAATAACGAAGATTGGAAAACGTCAGAAGCCAACGCGCGTGGAATCGTAAGTACGTTCTGCATTAAGCTTCATTGCAAAAGCTAAAAGTGCAGCTGAACGTACTACATTAAGCTGCATTGAAAACGGCTGCTACAATGGAGAAGTGACCTTGAGAATCTTGATGATATCTTTTGTTTTGAAATACCAGACATTGAATTCCAGGCTTTGAATTCCAGCCACACGCATCGGGCTTCACGTCTTAAAGGGAGAGTGAGCCGGTATGTCTAAGGCTCAGCCGCACGAGGGAGATGTGGAGTCTGGAGAAGAAAGAAGAATCGTTAAACACACCGACGAAGACCGTGAATTGTTCATGGAAAGGTATCAGAAGTCAAGATACCCGATGTATAAGCAAGCTAACAAGTTAATGGAAAAGCTGAAGGAGCTCATGAAATCAGATGAGAATGTGAATGAAGTACGATCGAACCTGGTTCAATTAATCAAGCTCCGCAATGAGTTCAGAGAAAACCACGAGTCATTGGTGAAAATACCGCTGCCTGAAAGCGAGCCTGAAAAGCAAAATCAGTGGTTTCAAGAAAGAATGCTTTCATGGTTTTACACAAGATGTAGAATGCTGCTTATCTGAAGAAGGGTCTCGACCCAAAACGTCGCCTATCTCCTTCACTCCTTAGATGCTGCTGCACCCGCTGAGTTTCTCCAGCTTTTTGTGTACCCTCGCTGCTTATCTGAAGTTGGACAGCAAACTACGCACTTTATAGTTGAAAGTGCCATACAACAGAGTGTTGTAGAGTCAGAAGAAATTGGACCCGAAGACAGTATTTCAAATGTCTCAAATCGAAGAATCGAATCGTGTGCATCTTCAGGGTTCTCTGCTCGTAGTGAAGTTCAGGCAGATGTTCTCTTCAAACGGGCTGCCGCCATGAGAAAAAGGCACGAGCTTGCGGCACAACAGGAGCCATTGAGAAGAGAGACTGTGTTGGCAGCAACCAAGGGCAAGCTCGAGCTTGAGCTAGAGGCACAAGAGGAACATGGTCGTCGATACAATTCCTGACCTGGTGGACTTAGTGAAGAAGCAGAATGAGGTTCTCACTCAACAAATTCTCGATTCTACTTTTCCACCGATTGACATTCCTGTTTTTGACGGCGATCCTTTGCAGTACGATGCTTTCTTTTGGGCATTCGAGAAAGGAGTGGAAATAAAAACTAACGATAAGATTGATTGCTTGGATTCTCTAGAGCGATACACAAGAGGGTATCCAAAATGCCTAGTCCACAGTTGCCGCCATTTGCCTCCAGAGCCAGGGCTATCGAAAGGCTAGAGATTTGCTTCAGGAAAATGTTGCGAATGAACGTACGATGGCCAATGCATACATGGTCAAGGCCTTTGCTTGGCCAGTGATCAGGCACGAGGATGTGGAGGCGTTGCTTTTGTTCTCTGTGTTTCTTAGAAGCTGTTGCCATGCTACGGAACATCTCACCGACATGGAGGACATGAACGCTGCCTCCAATACGAAGGCCATCCTTCTAAAACTGCCTTACAGGCCTAGATAAATGTGGAGGGATCGTGCGATTGGGATAGAGGAAACCAAAAGACGCCAAGTTGAGTTGCCGGATCCGGTGGATTTCTTGGAGCGGCAAGTGAAGATAATGCCACATCCAATTTTCGGAGACATTTGGGATCTGAGACCCAACTGCGACTGTCAAAGGTCCAAAAGCGAGAGAGAGATCAGGATGGAAAGGGAGCAGTTTTCCAACAGAAGTGCGGGAAAGTGCGACAACAGTGGGAACGAGAAGCAATGTGTCCCCAACTTATACTCAAGGTTCTTGTCTGTTCTGTAATACAAGTGGTCGCACATTGGAGCGGTGCCAACTGATCAGGAAGAAGAGGCTCAGAGAAAAGATAGACTTCTTGAGGCAGAAGGGAGTCTGCTTTGGATGTTTGAAGAAAGGACACATGAGCAGAGACTGCAAGAGTCGCATGGCTTGTGGTGTGTGCAACCAAGATCATCCTGGAATACTTCATAGACAATAGACCATCGGTGCAGGAGTAGGCCATTCGGCCCTTCGAGCCAGCACCGCCACTCACTGTGATCGTGGCTGATCATCCCCAATCAGTACCCCGTTCCTGCCTTCTCCCCATATCCACATGATTCCGCTATCTTTAAGAGCTCTATCTAACTCTCTCTTGAAAGCATCCAGAGTATTGGCCTCCACTGCCTTCTGAGGCAGAATTCCACAAATTCACAACTCTCTGGGTGAAAACGTTTTTCCTCACTTCAGTTCTAAATGGCCTACCCCTTATTCTTAAACTGTGGCCCCTGGTTCTGGACTCCCCCAACATCGGGAACATGTTTCCTGCCTCTAGCGTGTCCAATCCCTTAATAATCTTATACTTTTCAATAAGATTCCCTCTCATCCTAAATTCCAGTGTATACAGGCCCAGCCGCTCCTCTTTTTCAACATATGACAGTCCCGCCATCCCGGGAATTAACCTGGTGAACCTACGCTGCACTCCCTCAATAGCAATAATGTCCTACCTTAGATTTGGAGACCAAAACTGCACACAATACTCGAGGTGTGGTCTCACTAGGGCCCTGTACAACTGCAGAAGGACCTCTTTGCTCCTATACTCAACTCCTCTTGTTATGAAGGTCAGCATGATATTAGTTTTCTTCACTGCCTGCTGTACCTGCATGCTTACTTTCAGTGACTGATGAACAAGGACACCCAGATCTCGTTGTACTTCCCCTTTTCCTAACTTGTCACCATTCAGATAATAATCTGCCTTTCCTGTTCCTGCCACCATTGGGGCGGCTTGCGGTGTCACACACACACTAACCACCCCCCCTAGATATTAATTAATATCATTAATTCGCTCCTTTGCTCCCATCCCCCACCCTATCCACTCACGCATAACCCCCAACTGCGCAGTCGCGGCTAGAGAGGGAGGGGGATAGAGGGGAGGGGGGTAGAGAAAGAGGGGTTAGAGAGGGAGAGGGTGAGGGGGGGAGAGAGGGTGGGGGGTGGAGGGTAGAGAGGGAGAGGGGTGGGCAGAATAACAGGTTGAAGACTTTATTATAACACCCAAGAATTTTCCAAATATATGCCGTGCGTGTATAATGAAATGACAAATATGAAATTAAACACAAGAATGACTCAAAAATGCATTTACATATGATTAGCCTATTTATCACTATTTCCCACGGAACCCCTCGTGACCTCTCGCGGAACCCTAGCGTTCCGGGGAACCCCGGTTGAGAATAGCTGGTATAGACCGCACTGTTTATGCAGAGAGATATTGGTATATCTGCAGTTTCTCTGTGATTGTGACGCTATTACACTGCATGAAGAGACTACCCTCACTTTGTTGGTGCGGCAGAGGTTCACCTGCGCCTCCTCCAACCTCATCTACTGCATCCGCTGCTCTAGGTGTCAGCTGCTCTACATCGGCGAGACCAAGTGCAGGCTCGACGATCACTTCGCTCAACACCTCCGCTCGGTCCGCAATAACCAACCCGATCTCCCTGTGGCTCAACCAACTCAACTTCTCCCCCTCCCATTCCGAATCCAAAAACCGACCTTTCTGCCCTGGGCCTCCTCCATGGCCAGAGTGAGTCCCACCGCAGGTCGGAAGAGCAGCATGTTAATATTTCGCTTGGGTAGTTTACACCCCAGCGGTATGAACATTGACTTCTCCAATTTCAGGTAGTCCTTGCTTTCTCCTCCTTCCCCTCCCCTTCCCAGCTCTCCCCACAGCCCACTGTCTCCGCCTCTTCCTGTCTTTTATCCACCCCCGCCCCCCCCCTCCACTAGCCAACATCAGTCCCTGAAGAAGGTCTCGACCCGTAACGTTGCCCATTTCCTTCGCTCCATAGAGATGCTGCCTCACCCGCTGAGTTTCTCCAGCATTTTTTGTCTAGGTTCCGCAACCACATTCCCTGGTATTTTTCTGTTTGCACAACCTGTTTGTGTATTCGTGGCCGTACTCACGTATAGTAAGATTTGACTGGACATTACGCAAAAAAGAAATCTTTTCATGTGTAGGAAAGAACTGCAGAACGCTGGACACAAAATGCTGAGTAACTCAGCGGACGGGTGGCAACTCGGAGAGAAGAATGGGTGGCGCTTCAGGTCGAGACCCTTCTTCTGCCTGAAGAAGGTCTGAAGAAGGGTCTTGACGCAAAACATCACCCATTCCTTCTCTCCAGAGATGCTGCCTGTCCCGCCAAACTATTCCAGCATTTTGTATCTATCTACAATGTAAACATAGACACAACGAAACATAGAAAATAGGTGCAGGAGTAGGCCATTCGGCCCTTCGAGCCTGCACCGCCATTCAATATGATCATGGCTGATCATCCAACTCAGTATCCTGCACCTGCCTTCTCTCCATACCCCCTGATCCTTTTAGCCACAAGGGCCACATCTAACTCCCTCTTAAATATAGCCAATGAACTGGCCTCAACTACTTTCTGTGGCAGAGAATTCCACAGATTCACCGCTCTCTGTGCGAAAAATGTTTTTCTCATCTCGGTCCTAAAAGACTTCCCCCTTATCCTTAAACTGTGACCCCGTGTTCTGGACTTCCCCAACATCGGGAACAATCTTCCTGCATCTAGCCTGTCCAACCCCTGAAGAAGTTTCTATAAGATCCCCCCCGCTCAATCTTCTAAATTCCAGCGAGTACAAGCCGAGTCTATCCAGTCTTTCTTCATATGGAAGTCGTGCCATCCCAGGAATCAGTCTGGTGAACCTTCTCTGTACCCCCTCTGTGGCAGCCCAGAGAAGGTGCAGTGTCTGCAGTTCCTTCCTACGCAGAACATTACAACACAGCAACAGGCCATTCGGCCCAAGTCAGCACCGATAATGATGCCAAGAGAATCCAACAATATCTGCCTGTATATGATCCATAGCATTCCCATCCCCGCATATTCCAATTCCACTGTGGAATTCTCTGCCACAGAAGGCTGTGGAGGCCAAGTCAATGGATACGTTTAAGACAGTGATAGATAGATTCTTGATTGCTTCAGGTGTCAGGGGTAGCAGGGCGAAGGCAGGAGAATGGGGTTGAGAGGGAACGATAGGCCAGCCATGATTCAATGGCGGAGTGGACTTGATGGGCCGAACGGCCTGGTGCCGGTCCTATCACTTGGCCGAAATACCAATACCAACGTACGGTGAACAAAGACACAATGTGCTGGACTAACCCCCGCCACCTCCTCCCCCACAATTAGACCCAAAACGTCACCTATCCATGTTCTCCAGGGGTGCTGCCTGACCCGCTGAGTTACTCCAGCAATTTGTTTAGCTTAGTTGAGTTTAGAGATCCAGTGTGAAAACAGGCTCATCGGCACTGAGCAGCGATCCCCGCACAATATCCCGCCTGTCCCACCTGGGCATCATTTACGCGACATCATTTACGTGTCACGACACACGACGAGCGCACGGTGCGTGGTGAGGTAGGGAGTGGCACGCGGCGCCCCAGGATTAACAAGGCCCTTAACATCATCCCACACACACAAGGGTCAATTTACAATTTTACCAAGCCAATTAACCTGCAAACCTGCACGTCTTTGGAGTGTGGGAGGAATCCGAAGACACAGGTCATGCGGCGAACTTGCAAACTCCGTACAGACAGCACCCGTAGTTGGGGTTGAACCCGGGTCCCTGGCGCCGTGAGGCAGCTACTCTACCGCTGCGCCACCGTGCTTCCCACGCGGTGGCAGGGAGAGCGTGCAAACTCCACACAGACAGCACCCGAGGTCAGGATTGAAGCCGGGTCTCTCCTCTATCCTCTGTTTTCTTGATTCCTCTACTCTGGGGTAATGGCCCTGTCCCACGGTACGAGTTCATTCCTAAGAGCTCTCCCGAGTTTGCCCCGATTCGAACTCGGAGATTTACGGTAACGGCCGCCTCGTCGTTACTACTCGGAAGGCTTCTCGTGACATTTTTTTCAACATGTTGAAAAATCTGTCACGCGTCTTCCGTCTTACCCGCCATTACGAGCCTTCCCGAGTACCTGCCCGTAGCGTTACGAGCCGCTAAGAGACGTCCCCGAGCTCCGACGTACCCGCTACGTCCATTCTCAGTGCTTACCACGAGTTTGATATTGTTTTAAACTCGGGAGAGCTCTTGGAATGAACTTGTACCGTGGGACAGGGCTTTCAAAGACTGAAGTGCTTCATCACTTGTCACAGCTTCGGGATATAATTGGAAGTAAGCAGAGAGCTGAAAGGCAATTTAGCTTTTTTTTGCAGCTCGATGAGTGAGCAGTGACTCACGGCTGTTACAGGCAGCACCATCTGAAGGTTACATCAGCAAGGCGCTGAAAGTATCGCTCAGCTTCCTGCGCTAACGAGGAGGTAATTCATTGATCGCAAGATGCTCTCCTCACCTCCCAGCTCAGCTCCAGTGCAGAGAATCATGTTAAAAGGCCCCTCTCGATTGTGTTACCATGTATGTGTGGGCTATCCTTTAGTTTAAGATAGACACAAAGAGCTGGAGACTACAAAGTGTTTCAGTCTGAAGACGAAGCTACTCGATGCGAAATGTCAACCATCCTTCTTCTCCAGAGATGCTGCCCGACCCGCTGAGTTACTCCAGCGCTTTGTGTTTGTTTAGTTCATAGACAATGGACAATAGGTGCAGGAGTAGGCCATTCGGCCCTTCGGAGCCAGCATCGCCACTCCATGTGATGACAGGTTGATTAAGGATTATTAAGGGCCTTTGACATGCTAGAGGCAGGAAACATGTTCCCCAGATGTAGGGGGGAGATCCCAGAAACCAGGGTCCAACAGTTTAAGAATAAGGATAAGCCCATATTAGAACGGAGACGAGGAAACACCTTTTTTCACAGAGAGTTTGTGAGTCTGTGGAATTCTCTACCTCAAAGGGGCGGTGGAAGGCCGTCTCTCCTGGATCGCGTTCAAAGAAGAAGCTAGATAGGGCTCTTAAAGATAGCAGAGTCAGGGTAATATGGGGAGAAGGCAGGTAACGGGTACTGATGGGATATCTACCAATCACATAGAATGGTGGTGCTGGCTCGAAGGTCCAAATGGCCTACGTCCATGCATTCCTTCTCTTCAAGATGCTGCTGTCCCGCTGAGATACTCCAGCATTTTGTGTCCTTTCCTTTGGTTTAAACAAGCATTTGCAGTACCTTCATTCACAGTGGCGAAGGGCCTGTTTCCTTGCTGTGTCTCTGAACTTACGGACACTGAACATGGATAGGTGATGTTTTACATAGAAACATAGAAAATAGGTGCAGGAGGAGGCCATTCTGGCCCTTTGATTCCAGCACCGCCATTCATGTGATCATGGCTGATCATCCCCCATCAAAATAACCCTGCCTGCCATCCGTCACCATACCCCTTGATTCCGCTAGCCCCCTAAAGCTCTATCTAACTCTCCTCTAAATCCATCCAGTTGACGTTGGCCTCCCTGCCACTCTGTGGCAGGGAATTCCAACAAATTCACAACTCTCCTGGGTGAAAAGGTTTTTTTCTCACCGTCAGTCTTAAATGACCTCCCCTTATATACTAAAGACTGTGGCCCTGGTTCAGGATTCACGCCCAGTAATATTGGGAACATTTTTCCTGCATCAAAGCTTGTCCAGTCCTTTTATAATTGAATATGTTTTCTATAAGAAAATCCCCTCATCTTCTAAGCTCCAGTGAATACAAGCCTAGTCTTTTCCAATCTTCCTCATATGACAGTCCCGCCATTTCCCCAGGGGATCATTTTGGTGAACCTAAACCAGCACTGCCTCAAACACAAGGATGTCCTTCCTCAAATTAGGAGACCAAACTGTACACAATACTCCAATGTGGTCTCACCAGAGCCCTAACAACTGCAGAAGAACGTTTTGGTTCTGGGATCCATCCTTCAACTGAATAATTTAATTGTAATGGGGTGGGTGGGGAGGAAAAAAGCTGGACGGGTGGTGCGGGGGGGGGGCATGGACAAAAGCGTGCAGTTAATGGGTGGGACACAGGGGACACGGGGGTGTCTGATCGGCAAATGGATGGATGAATGGCCAGAGATAAAAGCAAGAGTGTGAGACAGACGGTGGGAGAGTTACTAATTTGTGAAGCCGGAGGTTCTCAATGTCGCGTGGGGGGGAGGGGGAGAAATAGGTGCGAGTCCAGCTGAGGACAGCGGAGATAGGGAGTGGTTGGCTGAGAGGGGATCTGGTGATCGCTGGTTGGCTCCGACTCGGTCGGCCGAAGGACCTGGTTTTCCACTCTGTGCCTCTAAAGGGGGTCTCAAGTAAAGTCTGCTCAACATGTTACACAAAAAAGACCTAAACCATTGAACCATTGATTGGTTCCTCCTAAAATTGGGGAATCCGGGCAGAATCCCAGAGAATTTTTGATTAGTACGGGTGTCCAGTGGGACATTGGGAGTAGGCAGGAAATGGTGTTTGGACAATAACAATAGTAAGAGTAGGCCATTCGCTGGATTTTAGAAGATGAGGGGGGATCTTATAGAAACATATACAATAATGAAAGGACGGACAAGCTAGATGCAGAAAAATGTTCCCAATGTTGGCGAGTCCAGATCCAGGGCCACGGGTCTTAATTAAAGGCAAAGCCATTTAAGTCTGAGGGGAGAAAAAACATTTTCACCAGAAGAGTTGTTGATTTATGAATTCCCTGCCACAGAGGGCAGTGAGGCCAAATCACTGGATGGATTTAAGAAGAGATAGATAAGCCTCCTAGGGGCTGTGAGTCAGGGGCAGCCAGGTTTGTTGATAGGGAATGACGTCAGCCATGCTCGCAATGAATGGCGGTGCTGGGCTCGAAGGGCTGAATGGCCTCCTCCTGCACCTATTGTCTATGTTTCAATGTTTCTATTTGGTCCCTTCAGCCAGCCCGCCATCAATGCGATCATGGCTGATCATCCCCAATCTGTACCCCGTCCCTGCCTTCTCCCCATATCCCCTGACTGTCCCGCTATTTTTAAGACCCTATCTAGCTCCCCCTTGACAGTATCACAGAGAACGCCTCCATCGCCCTTCATGGAGGCAGAGAATTCCACAGACTCACCACTCTCTGTGTGAAAAAGTGTTTCTCGTACTCCGTTCTATATGGCTTACCCTTATTCCTTAAACTGTGGCCCTGTTTTCTGGCCTCATCTTCTTCTTCGTGTGGCGTGCACAGCTTAAGTTGTTGACAAGGTGTTCTTTTGATCCTTCCGTTGTGCACCGAGTTGATTGCATCGTCGGTAAGGCAGGACCACGTGAAGGTTGCAATCTCCCACCCTGTTCAGGGTTGAGAGGGACAGACAGATCAGCACATGAATTGAATGCGTAGGACCTCAATGGGCCCGAATGGCCTATGCTGCTCGTAGACCCTGATCATCATGAAGGCTGCATTGCACCTGATTACCTTAGCTGATACTTTATTCATTAAGGAATGTTGAAAATAGAGTGTACAAGGTTTTAAAAAATGGGACAGTACACTCGGAGTCCTAAGTTGTTAGTTGACTTCAACTATTTAAAAGATACTATTCGGAACTCGTGGATGATTTTCAAAGCCTTCACAGATAAAGATGTCCACTTCATCCTTTTGTTGATGTGTTTGAACCATTGGCGAAGTTCGGGGCTGATTCGTCAAGGATAAACTCCTCACTGATGTCGTGGGCCGACTGACGCAGGTTTAATCGACTCCACAGTGCAGACGACAGCAACCATCTCACATGGGAATACAGCACCGTTGCTCCAGTTACAGCAGGTAACTAACACGTAGCCGGTGAAAAAAGACAATAACAATAGGTGCAGGAGGAGGCCATTTGCCCTTCGAGCCAGCACCACCATTCAATGTGATCATGGCTGATCATTCCCCAATCAGTACCCCGTTCCTGCCTTCTCCCCCCATATCCCTGACTCCGCTATTTTAAAGAGCCCGATCTAGCTCTCCTCTTGAAGCATCCAGATAACCTGCTCCCACAAGGCGGAGAATTTGCACAGACTCACCACTCTCTGTGAGAAAAAGTGTTTCCTTGTCTCCCGTTCTAAATGATTACGCCACTTATTCCTTAAACTGTGGCCCCTGTTCTGACCCCCCCCCCAACATCGGAACATGTTTCCTGCCTCTAAGGCGTCCAAACTCCTAACATTCTTATTGTTTTCAATCAAATGCAAATCAAAGGCTCAATATTCCTGTGGTTTTGGCCACAAAGTAACACACAGTGTGGAAACAGACCCTTCCACCCAATCTTCCCACACCCCCAACCTCTCCATTGACACTAAATCCCACCCGCCTACGTTTGGCCCAAGTCACATCCCATGTACCTGTCCAAACTGCTCCTAAACACGTGATAACACAACCAGCCTCAACTTTCTCCTCCCAGCTCGTCCCACCCCGTTTAAAAAATAAAAAAAAAAAAAAAAATAAAATACACCCGCCACACTTTGTGTGAAAAATCGCCCCTCAGGTGCATACTAAATCATTCCCCTTCACCTTAAACCCGTGCCCCCCATGTCTGTGGAATTCTCTGCTCAGAGGGCGGTGGAGCCGTTTTCTCTGGATGCTTTAAAGAGGAGCTAGAATAGGGCTCGAAAAGCATAGCGGAGTCAGGATATGGGGAGAAGGCAGGAACGGGTATTGATTAGGTATGATCAGCCATGATCACATGAATGGTGGTGCTGGCCGAAGGCCAGAATGGCCTCCTCCTGCACCTAATTGTCTATTGTCTGTTGTTCCTCGGTCCCCTACTCGGGTAAAAGAACCGTCATCTCCCAGATCGTCCCTCTCGTGTTTTGTGTGGCACCTCTGTAAGATCACCCCTCATCCTCCTGCGCTCCAAGGAATAGAGTCCCAGCCTGCTCATCCTCTCCCTATAGCAGCTATAGGCCCTCGAGTCCTGGCAACATTCTCGTAACATATTTTCTGCACCTTTTCCAACTTAACAAAGTCTTTCCTCTAACAGGGTGTCCAAAAACGGAACACAATGTGGCTTCACAAACGCATTATACAACTGCAACGTGTCCTCCCAACTTCTAGACTCAATACTCTGACTGATGAAGACCCATGTTGCAATATACAAGAGCAAGGGACCATTTAGATCTCCGAGTGTCTTTCCCTCTTCAATTAAATCAACTTAAATTAAAAGCCACAGTCCTAGAATAAAGGGGAGGTCATTTAAGACTGAGGTGAGAAAAAACTTTTTCACACAGAGAGTTGTAAATTTGTGGAATTCCCTGCCACAGAGGGCAGTGGAGGCCAAGTCACTGGATGGATTTAAGAGAGAGTTAGATAGAGGCTCTAGGGGCTTGTGATCAAGGGATATGGGAGAAGGCAGGCACGGTTGTAATTGAGTGGGAACGTTCAGTCCATGATCCCAATGAATGCGGTGCTGGCTCAAAGGCCGAATGCCTCATCCTGCACCTATTTTTCTATGTTTCTATGTTTCTAACTCAATACTATCTTATGACGAACCGTTAGATAGGTTTCTATCTCAATATTGTTTGCACAACTCTCCAATTCAGCCCATTCACTTCTGATGGGATTGGGGTTTGCACCCAAATTCCTCTCAGTTCCGACACGAGGTGGGGCTTTGGGGACAGTTGCAGAAAGGTTTGCTGGTGGGGGGGAAGAAGGAACTGCAGATGCTGGAAAATCGAAGTAGACAAAAACGCAGAGGAACGCAGGCGGTGAGGCAGCATTCTATGGAGTGAAGGAATAATGACGTTTCGGGGCGGAGACACTTCTTCAGACTGAGGTGGGTGGGGGGGGGGGGCGGAATATGAAAGGAAAGAGGCGAGACTGGCCTGTGGGAGAGCTGGGAAGGGAGGGGAAGGAGGGAGAAAGCCAGGACTACCTGAAATTGGAGAAGTCAATGTTCGTACAACGCGGGGTGCAGACTGCCCAAGCGAAATATGAGGTGCTGCTCCTCAATTTGCGGTGGCCTCGCTCTGCCATGGAGGAGGCCCAGACAGAAAGGTCGAAGAAGCTGCATAGGATGCTGCCTCACCCGCGAGTTTCTCCAGCAGTTTTGTTTACTAGAATGCTGCCTGGATTAAAGGACATTAGCTATAAGGAGACTTTACTTCAGGCTTTAAACAGGCCCTTCGGCCCATCGAGTCCGTGCCGACCGGTACACTAGCACTATCCCACACGCTGGGGACAATTTACAATTTGTTACTGAAGCCAATGACCTAGGAATAGAGTCCCAGCCTGCTCAACCTCTCCCAAAATGCTGGAGTCACTCAGCGGGTGAGGCAGCATCTCCGGAGAGAAGGAATGGGTGTGTTTACACCCCAGCGGTATGAACATTGACCTCTAACTTCAGATAGCCCTTGCTTTCCCCGTGTGAGATATGCGATGTGCTCACAATCACTACTCAAAGACTAAATCGTGGAAGCAAGAGATTCTTTATTTGGCGCGTCTGGCTGAGTCGGGTGCCTCTCCAATTGATAGACACACCGAATCAGAAGTCATCCCCCTTTATACACACTATTCTCCATCCAACCTCCCCTCCTTTGACCCGCTCTCAATCAGACACTGAGGTGACAACCTGTAGTACGTCCCCCAATACCTCCCACATTAACATCGCATTTTCATGGTAATAGCAGTTTTTCTTGACGCAGGGGTGTAGTTGTAATGTTCATTTATTTTATTAAGCATGCTCAGTGTTGTTCATCGACCTACCCTATTTTTACTCACCCTCCAAGTGAACTCTCGGCAGTTCCTCCTATGTCAGCACTAAACTAAGCTATAGTGACAAGGGTCCCCATCTATCACTCAATCTACTGATAGGATCTATCATTCATCACTCCCTTCTACTACCGCTATACAATGCTATCACTTCTTACTCAAGGATGGGTCTGGTAACTTTTATACACAGCTGTGTCAGAACCCTCTCCCTGGCCCCTATCGGTTTGAATCCTCTTTAAAGCCCCTTACAATAGTGGGGTTTAATCACTTTATCCCTCACACCTCTCTCTCCATCCCGTCCCCCTTCCCAGTCTTACTGTCTCCACCTATATTCTATCCCTGTCCCGCCCCTCTCCCCTGACATCAGTCTGAAGAAGGGTCTCGACCCGAAACGTCGCCCGTTTCCTTCCGCTCCAGAGAACGCTGCCTGACCCGCGGTGACTCCAGCATCTTGTTCCTGCCTTTCGATTTACCAGCCTCTGCGTTCCTTTCTCACGACCAAGTCAGGATGAAACCGGGACATCCGAAGGGAGAGATAGATCAGCCATGATTGAATGGCAAAGTAGACTTGATGGGCCGAATGGCCTCATACTTTTGACCCAGGATCCCTAATATAAATGTGTAAGTTACAGTAGCAGTTTACTGCATACGGTCTCGAGTCACAGAGTGATACAGTGTGGAAACAGGCCCTTCGGCCCAACTTGCCCACACCGGCCAACATGTCCCAGCTATACCTGTCCCACCTGCCCGCGTTTGGTCCATAAATCCCTCCAAAACCTGTCCGGTCCATGTACCTGTCTAAACTGTTTCTTAAACGATGGGATAGTCCCAGCCTCAACTACCTCCCCTGGCAGCTTGTTCCACACACCCACCCACCCTCTGTGTGGAAAAAGCCAACTTGAAAGAGTTAACTCGATGCTGTGTTGTGTCTTCCTGCTTTCACCACCTGTGACAGCACTTACGGGGGGGGAGGCGGCTGCTCTTGCCAGCTAATGCTGGATGGCTGGGATGCCGCCAACCATTATCCCTGGCTCTGGAGTCTGAGATCAGAGGGTCACAAGGATAGGAGCAAATTAGCATTCACCCATCTCCCTTTATCACCCATCTCTCTTCCCTCTCTCGCCCTCCCCACTTTCGCTCTTCCCACTCTCTCTCCTCTCACACACACACATTATCTCTCTCCCTGCCACACGTCTCTCTCCCTCCCCCGCTCTCTCTCTCCAACCCCCCCTCCCCCCCCCACTCTCTCTCCGCTCTCTCCCTCCCTTCCCACTCTCTTCCTTCTTTCCACGCCTCACACATTCTCTCTCCCCCTCACCTCTCCTATCTCACACTCTCTCTCTCCCCTCGCCAATCCTCCTTCCCTCTCAACAGATTCTCTCTCTCCCACCACTCTCGCTCTCTCTCTTATCTCCCTCCCTCCCTCTCTCTAATAACTCTCACACTCTCTCTCTCCCTCCCACTCTCTCTCTCTTCACCTATCTCCCTCCCTCCCTCTCTCTATCTCTCTCACACTCTCCTCTCCCTCCCACTCTCTCCCTCTCTCTCACTCTAACTCCCTCCCATTCCCTCCCTCTCTCTATCTCTCACACTCTCTCCCTCCCTCCCACACTCCCTCCCCTCCACTCTCTCCTCTCACATTCTCTCTCTCGTCTCCTCCCCCCCACTTTCTCTCTCCTTCTCTTCCCTCCCGCTCTCTATCTCTCCCTCCCTCTCACTCTCTCTCCCTCCCTCCCACTCTCTCTCCCTCCCACTCGGGCCCCTCTCCAGCCGGCCACAACCCGGCGTGGCCCAGCACATTGTTTCTCCATGCCCAGTGTGCATGAGCCCGGTCGGTGTACAACCACTGCCTGACCATCCGCCGCTCTCTGGATTAACCTGGAGCCGGCAGTATGCCTTGTGCGCAATTCCGTCCCTCGCCCATAGCACACCAGTCCCTCAAACAGTGAGTCATATAAATGAACAAATGATAGAGAGATATTTAATGTGGTATATATTGTGGAAAAGACGGGCCGCGGGTTACAACCTGTTACTTTTTACGCAACTAACATCACCCCTTCCACCTATTAGATAGCAACAGGTTAAACCATGCCCTTTAGTTATTGCAACGATAAACTATTTTTCCTATAATACCCAGATGTGTTCAGGAAAACATTCACTGCCAGTGTTTGTCCCCCCTCATATATAAAGACTCGCAGAGAGTAGTATTATTATTTCAGAACATACATATATATAATATATCTGTCTCCTTAAACGTAATAAAATAATACACTCTGCAATTTCATTCAGTTTCCAAATTGCGAATTAAAAAAAAAAAATATATAAATGTAATTCCAAACGGTGGAATTAAAATATATATATATACTTTATACACATATATAAGACAACGAATTTAATATATATAATATATATAGTTTCCAAACGGCGAATTAACAAAAAAAAACCTATGTGTGTAATATATACACCGAATTTTTATATAATATATATATATATAACACATTTGTTTTTAATTCGCCGATTGAACTGAAATAAATTGCAACGTTTCGTGTTTTTTGGACGCGAAGAGAGACTTGGGTGGCCGAGTTTGCCTCGAAATTTTTGTTTTGCAGAAAAAAGTGCAAAAGTGCGGAGGAACTCAGCGGGTCAGGCAGGCGTCTGTGGAGGTGGTGGGTAGGAAGACGTTTCGGTCGCGACGCCTTCTGTGTTGGGGTCGGGGTTCCAAAGACCCAAAGGACAAAGTACTGGAGGAACTCGGTGATCAGGTCAGCGCCTGTGGAGAGGAATTAATAGACTTTGGGTGGAACTCCCCCCCTCCTCTCCCCCCCCCTCCTCTCCCCCCACCTCCTCTCCCCCCCCCTCCTCTCCCACCCCATCCTCTCCTCCCCACCCCCCCCCCCCTCCTCTCCCCCCCCTCCTCTCCCCCCCCACTCTCCCCCCCTCCTCTCCCCCCCTCCTCTCCCTCCCCCCCCTCCTCCCCCCCCCCCCCTCCTCTCCCCCCCCCTCCTCTCTCCCCCCCCCCCTCCCCCCCCCTCCCCCCCCGCCTCTCTCCCCCCCCCTCTCCCCACCCTCCTCTTCCCCACCCCCTCTCCCCCCCTCCTCTTCCCCCCCTCCTCTCCCGCCACCCCCTCCCTCCCCCCCCTCCTCTCCCCCCCTCCTCTCCCCCTCCTGCTCCCCCCCCCTCCTCTCCCCCCCTTCCTCTCCCCCCACTCCTCTCCCCCCCTCTCCCCCCCTCCCTCCCCTCCCCCTCTCTCCCCCCCTCCTCTCCCCCCCATCCTCTCCCCCCCCCTCCCTCTCCCCCCCCTCCTCTCTCCCCCCCCCGCTCCCCCCCCCTCCTCTCCCCACCTTCTCTCCCCCTCTCACTCTCAACCCCCATGCTCCCCTATCCCATCCCCCACTCCCCGGCCCCACTTTCTCTGCTCCTCCCACCCTTTTTCCTCCCCTCTCTCATCACTACCTCAATCTCTTTACCTGCCTTCTCCCTCCCCTACATCCCCTTTCTCTCCCCAGCTCTTCCCCCCCCCCCTCCACCCCTATCCCCGACCCTCTCCCCCTCTCTCCGAGTTTGTAGTGGAATGGTGTGAATCTTTAATAGATTTCTCCGTCCCACCCCCCCCCAATACACGACAATAAGAAGGCCCCACCCGAAGCACCATCTGTCCATTCCCCCCCACCCCCGCAGATGCTGCCTGACCCGCCGAGTACCCGTGGCACTTACTTTCTGGACCATGCCTGAAAGAGCCTCAGCTTCATCCCCTTTTGGCTCTCTGGAAGAAGAGCGGGACGGGGACCTCTACGAAACTAACAGAACAGCGAAAAGGCTGATAGAGTGATGTGGAAGGATGTTTCCACAAGTGGAGAGTCTGGACTAGTAGGTCACAGCCTCAGAATTAAAGGACGTTCCTTAGGAAGGTAGATGAGGAACAGTTCTCTAGTCCAAGGGTTGTGATCTGTGGGATTCTTTACCACAAAGGCTGTGGAGGCCAACGTCATGGATATTTTCAAGGCAGAGAAGTGTTATTCTTGATTAGTATGGAACTAAGAACAAGTGCTGGTTTTGTGGCGGAGTTTATACGTTCCCCGTACCGCGAGGTGTTTTCCTCTGCGCGATCCAGTTCAATGGACAATAGGTGCAGCAGTAGCCATTCGCCCTTCGAGCCAGCACACCATTCATTGAGACACGGCTGATAATCCCCAATCAGTACCCCGTTCCTGCCTTCTCCCCATATCCCCTGACTCCGCTATCTTTAAGAGCCCTATCTAACTCTCTCTTGAAAGTATCCAGAGAACCGGCCTCCACCGCCCTCTGAGCCAGAGAATTCCACAGACTCACCACTCTCTGTGAGAAAAAGTGTTTCCTCGTCTCCGTTCTAAATGGCGAAGGGCCAAATAGAAACATTGAAACAAAGAAAATAGGTGCAGGAGGAGGCCATTTGGCCCTTCGAGCCAGCACCACCATTCATTGCGATCATGGCTGATCGTCCCCAATCAATAACCCGTGCCTGCCCTTGACTCCACTAGCCCCTAGAGCTCTATCTAACTATCAAACTCTCTCTTAAATCCATCCAGTGATTTGGCCTCCACTGCCCTCTGTGGCAGGGAATTCCATAAATTCACAACTCTCTGGGTGAAAAAATGTTTTTTCTCACCCAATTAAATGGCCTCCCCTTTAATTCTAAGACTGTGGACCATGGTTCTGGCTCGCCCACATCGGGAACATGTTTCCTGCCTCTAGCGTGTCCAATCCCTTACCAATCTAATATCTTTCTTTACTACTGATTCGAATTGAAGATTGAACTTTTTGTGAATCCTGTACCAGCACTCCCAAGTCCCTTTGCACCTCTGATTTCTAGATTCTCACCCCATTTAGAAATTCGTCCATGAAGATTGTGGAAAATAATGTAACAGTATGTTATTTTTATTTGACAGGCTCATGTTCAACAGGATAAGGATCAGTATGGCTTTATAAACCTTCAAACGTTACTTATTTTTATTGATAGGATATGATTACTGCCGATAAAGTATTTCTTCATCAGTACGGGTGTCAGGGGCTATGGGAGAAGGCAGGAGAATGGGGTTGGGAGGGAGAGATAGATCAGCCGTGATTGAATGGTGGAGTAGACTCGATGGGCCGAATGGCCTAATTTTGCTTCTCTCACTTGTGAACATGAAAGTGTTTGTATTGGTTTAATATTATCACGTCTACAGCAGGCAGCAGGGTGGCGTTGCAATAGACAATGGGCGCAGGAGTAGGCCATTCGGCCCTTCGAGCCAGCACCGCCATTCAATGTGATCATGGGATCACCAATCCGTGCCACCCCCCTTCCCTGCCTTCTCCCCATATCCCCTGACTGTTCCGCTATCTTAGAGTCCATCTAGCACTCTCATGAAGTATCCAGAGAACCCGGCCTCCACCGCCCTCTGAGCGAGAATTCCACAGATTCACCATCCCGTGAGAAAAAGTGTTTCCTTGTCTCCGTTCTAAATGGTACGCACACACGCAACACGCCACACGCCCATCAACGCCCACGCGCATTACACACACACACACACACAGGAGCATCCAGAAAGAAAAACAGCACATTGTACACATACACATAAAAACAGGCACACCGGACACACCAACACAGCACACACTACACGCTCGTGCACACACCCCTGCTCATACAAACACGCTCATGCTATGCGCACACGACTACATGCACTAGCAACACACATGGACAGGGAGAAGGTCTTGCATTCGTAGGCACAGAGACACTTGTACGAATGCATGTTTCATACAATCCAACACACCCACGACACACACAGTTTTAAAGGGATTACGCGGGAAGGTGGTCCTGAGCGCGCTGCCAGGGGTGGTGATGGCGGCAGACACGATAGTGGCGTTTAAGAGGCGTTTGGATGGGCACATGGCCATGCACGGAATGGAGGGATTTGGATCACATGTAGGCAGATAAGAGATGATTTTGGCATCATGTTCAGCATAAACATCGTGGGCCGAAGGGCCTGTTCCTGTTGTGTGCTCTCTATGAATACCTGGATTGAATGGGCTTTGTTATGAGGAAACGTCAGTCAGATGTTTAAAGAATGAAATGGACTTGATTAAAATGTCATTTTGTGATTTTTTTTGTAATTTTATTTTTGCGATCCTTGCATTCTCTTTATCTGCACTTTCTCGGTACTCAGCATTCTGGTTATTTTCTCTTTTAAACAAGTCTTTTGTCCTGATGTATGGTGTGGTCTGCCTGGATAGCACTCTGCACAAAGTACTGTATTTCACTGCATCTCAATATGGGTCACAGAGTGGAAACAGGCCCTTTGGCCCAACTTGACCATGCCGACCAACATGCCCCAGCTACACTAGTCCCACCTGCCTGCATTTGGTCCATATCCCTCCAAACCTTTCCTATCCATGTACCTGTCCAAATGCTTCTTAAACGTGGTAATAACGTTACAATGCGTGTGAAAACGCACACCTCCAGAACCAGGGACAGTTTCTTCCCACCTGTTATCAGGCAACTGATCATCCTGCCACAACCAAGAGCAGGTTGAACTACTATCTAACTCTTCGTGATCCTCGGACTGTCCTGATCGACCAATAGACAATAGGTGCAGGAGTAGGCCATTCGGCCCTTCGAGCCAGCACCGCCATTCAATGTGATCATGGCTGAATCATCCCCAATCAGTACACCCCCCATTCTCCCATATCCCCCTGTCTCCGCTTTCTTAAGACCCCATTTAGAAAGTATCCAGAGATACCGCCTCCACCGCCCTCCTAGGCAGAGAATTCCAACAGACTCGCAATCTCTTCTGGTGAGAGTAAAAGTGTTTGCTCTCTCCGTTCTAAAGGCGTACCCCTTATTTCTTAAACTGTGGCCCTGGTTATGGACTCCCCCAACATCGGGAACATGTTTCCTGCCTCTAGCGTTGTCCAACCCTTAACAATCTTATATGTTTCAACAAGAATCCCTCTCACCCCATCTAAACTCCAGGGACTTTAGACACAAAGCTGGAGTAACTCAGCGGGACAGGTGGCATCTCCTGGTGAGAAGAATGGGTGACGTTTCCCGGGACTTTGCGGCTTTACTTGCACAAAACGTGATTCCCCTTGCATCGCATCTGTACACTGTAGCAATGGCTCCGAATTATATTCATGTTTAGTCTTTCCCGCTGACTGGTTAGCAGGCTACAAAACTTTCTCCACCCTAAAACTGAAACGTGTGACAATAAACTAAACTTAACGATAACAGTCCCTTCTCAGCGAGTTCCTCCGCAGCTCGTTCCTACACCTAGCGTTCCACGCATCCCTCGTGTATTCCATGAACATATTTCCTCAGAGTTAAAGCGCTGAAAGCTGCAAAGTATTAGTTGCAGTGAATTGCCGTGTTTTTGGAGCTTTGGGGTGTTATGGAGCTGGGTGAATCCGTCTCGTGTTCAGGAAGGCAAAAGGAACCGCTGGAATTAATCGAACTCTCCTCAAAGCCTCCGAACCTAACTGGTTTTCAAGTCGCTGGAGTTGCATAGCAGGCAGTACCGCTGACCTCAGCGCTCTAAACGTGCTGTCTACGTGGTAGTTTGCACGTCCCGCTCCATTGCCGCGCGGTTAATTGGCGGCGGCGGGAAGAGTTGCCGCCTCACCAGCGCCAGAGACCAGGGATCGAACCTGACTCCTTTCCTGGGTGCTGTCTGTTCTGTCCGGAGTTTGCACATTCTCCTCCCCGTGGTTTTCTCCGGGTGCTCCGATTCCCCTCCTCCCGCGCTCCGAAGACCGCACAGGTTTGTAGACAAAAGTGCAGGAGTAGGCCATTTGGCCCTTCGAGACAGCACTGCTGCCATTCAATTGATCAGGCTGATCATCCCCAATCAGTACCACCGTTCCTGCCTTGCCCATATTCCATGACTCCGCTATCTGTAAGAGCCCTATCTAAGCTCTCCTCCTTGAAAAGCACCCAGAGAACCGGCCTCCACCGCCCTCTGAGGCCTTGTAACTGATTGTTTCTGTAATTGTGTCTCGTGTGTGTAGGATAGCGATAGTGTGCGGGGATCGCCCGGCACGTGGACTCTGAGGGCCGAGGCCCTGTTTCTCCCGCGCTGACTACTGAAAGAAAGATTTCCACCATGTGCATCCATGAGATCATAAGTGATGGGAGCAGAATTAGGCCATTCGGCCCATCAAGTCCGCTCCGCCATTCAATCATGGCTGATCTATCTCACCCTCCTAACCCTATTCTCCTGCCTTCTCACATAACCCTGGCATCAGCTCCCTCAGTTCTCTGGGGACCAGAGTTCGATCCTGCCTTGGGGTGTTGCCTGTGTGGAGATTGCATATCCCTTTTACAAGAATGATCCCAGGAATGAGTGGGTTAACCTATGATGAGCGTTTGACGGCACTGGGCTTGTACTCGCTGGAGTTTAGAAGAAAGAGTTGGGAACTCATTGAAACTTACCGAATAGTGAAAGGCTCGGATAGAGTGGATGTGGAGAGGATTTTTCCACTAGTGGGAGAGTCCAGGACTAGAGGTCACAGCCTCAGAATTAAAGGACGTTCTTTTCGGAAGGAGATGTGGAGGAATTTCTTTAGTCAGAGGGTGGTGAATCTGTGGAATTCTTTGCCACAGAAGGCTGTGGAGGCCAAGTCAGTGGATATTTTTAAGGCAGAGAGATAGATTCTTGGTTGAATGGCAGGGTAGACTTGAGGGGCCGAATGGCCTAAATTCTACTCCCATCAATTATGACCTTATGACCCTCTGTGGCCGCCTGGTGCCCTGATTCTCTTGTTTTTAATCCTCCCATCGAAAAGACTTGTTAATAAGGCTGCGGGGGGGGGGGGGGGTAGAATTTGTGAACGAACAACCCTCTTCCCTTACTTCCTTCTGACACCTTTCCCAATCCTCCCTCCCTCCCTTCCGATGTCCCACAACACCCCCTGAACTGAACCCATCCTGAATCTGAACCCATTTTCCTCTCCTTCTTTCCATCCTCCCTTCCCGAACGCCTCTGCCCCCGACCCGATGCAGTTTAGTTATTACTATTGCCAACTTGTACTGAGACACACGAATGGCCGACTTCCTGCGCCTATTGTCTATTGTCTATTGAAGCGCTGGCGAACAATCATTCCCAGAAGGAACAGCGAACTTCTCATAGAATCATAGAAAATAGGTGCAGGAGTAGGCCCATTCCGGGCCCTTCAAGCCTGCACGCGCGCCATTCAATATGAACATGGCTGATCATCCACCTCAGTAATTCCTGGTACCTGCCTTCTCTCTTATCCTCTGATATCCCTTTAGCCACACAAAGGGCCACTCTAACTCCTCGAACGCCGGAGAGAATGCTCCAGAATTAGAAGAAATGAGAAAGGAACGGAAAGAGAGGCAGCAACAACCAAAGCCCGATCTGCCGTCTGGAATTACCTGTCCTGAATGTCAAAGAACTTTCAAAGCCAGGATTGGACTCATCAGCCACCTGACAGTCCATAAAAACAACAGCAAACGTCGACCATCATCCTTGACCTCGAGGGATCGCCACGACAACGACTTTTGTTGCGTGCTATCCAGGCAACGGAAAGACAATACAATCATGAAAGTCGAGG
>CM069136.1:15072738-15215238 GCA_035221665.1 Okamejei kenojei
TACCCCCCCCATGTATATAGTTACAGTTTATACGTTCTCCCGTGACACGCGTGGTTTTTTCTCTGCGGCGCTTCCAGTTTCAATGGACAATAGTGCAGCAGTAGGTAGGCCATTCGCGACCTTCGAGCCAGCAACAGCCATTTTCATGTGATCCACGGCTGATCATCCACAATCATTACCCGTTCCTGCCTACTCCCAATATTCCCCTGACTCCCGCTTATCTTTAAGAGCCCTATCTAACTCTCTCTTGAAAGTATCAAGAGAACCGGCCTCCACAGCCCTCTGAGGCAGAGAATTCCACAGGACTCACATCTCTGTGAGAAAAAAAAGAGTTTCCTCGTCTCCGTTCCTCTAAATGGCGAAGGGCCAAATATAGAAAATGAAACAAGAAAATAGGTTTGAAGGGGGAGGCCATTTGGCCTTCGAAGCCAAGCACAACCATTATTGCGATCTATGGTGATCGTCCCCATCCCCAATTCAATAAACCCGTGCCTTGCCTCTGACTCCATAGGCCCCTAGCTAGAGCCTATCTAACTATCAAACTCTTCTCTTAAGCCACTTAAATCCAACCAGTGATTTGGCCCCTCCTCTGACCTCTGTGGCAGGGAATTCCATAAATTCACAACTCTCTGGTGTGAAAATTTTTGTTCTCTCCTCAGTCTTAATGGCCCTCCCCTTTATTCTAAGACCTGTGGCCCTGGTTTTTGACTTCGCCCAACACGGGAACAGTGTTTCTGCTATAGAGTGTCCAAATCCTTACCAATTCTAATATCCTTTCTTATTTACTACTGTGTCGAATTGCAAGATAGATTGTCTTTTTGTGAAACTTGTACAGCACTCCAAGTCCCTTATTTGCACCTCTGATTCTAGATTCTCACCCATTAGAAATTTCGTCCTTGAAGTTGTGGAGAAAAATGATTGTAAACAGTATGTTTTTTTTATTTGACAGGCTCATGTTCAACAGGATATGGAATCAGGTTGGCATTTATTAAACCTTCATCAACGTTACTTTATTTTTATTTGTTAGGATCTGTTTATGGACGTTTAAGTAGTCTCCATCAGTTCGGGTGTGGGCGGGCTATGGGAGGAAGGCAGGTGAAGAATGGGGTTGGGAGGGAGTGGATATTAGATCAGGCCGTGATTGAATGGTGGAGTAGACTCAGATGGGCCGAAATGGCCTAATTTTGCTTTCTCTTCACTTGTGAACATGAAGTGTTTGTATTGGGTTTAATTTTTTATCACGTTCTACAGCAGGCAGCAAGGGTGGCGTATGCAATTGTCAATTGGGCGCAGAGGAGTAGGCCATTGCGGCCCTTCGAGCCCAGCACAGCATTCATGTGATCATGGATGATCATCCCTATTTTTTTTTCCCCCAGGTTTTTATTTTTGGGGGCCCCCCACCCCGTTCCTGCCTTCTCCCCAATATCCCCCGGACTCCGCTATCTTTAAGTGTCCTATCTAGCTCTCTCTTGAAAGTATCCAGAGAAACCGGCCTCCCACCGCCCTCTTGGAGGCTGAGAATTCCAACAGATTCACCATTCCCTGTGAGAAAAAAAGTGTTTCCTTTGTCTCGTTCTAAATGGTACGCACACCGCACACGCACACGCACAGGCACGCACACGCGCACACAAACACACACACACACTGGAGCATTAGAAAGAAAAATCATGCAATGTTACATCATACACATAAAAACAGCCACACGGACACACGCAAACAAAAAAAACAAAAAAACACACACGTACACGGCACGTTCACACACCCGCGCTCATACAAACACGACCACAGCAATGCTGCATGCGCACACACACATGCACTACACACACACATGGGACAGGGAGATGCTTGAAAGCTTGCATTCGTATGCACCAGAGACACGAGTCCCGTTGTACCGGTATGCATGTTGCATACTATCTGACACTCCCAACCACTCAAACACAGTTTTACTTTAAAGGGGTGATGTAGGGTGGCTAGATGGGTTTGCCTGGAGCGCGCTGCAATGGGGTGGGGTGAAGGCGGCCAGACACGATAGTGGCGTTTAGAGGGCGTTGGATGGGCACATTGGCTATGCACGGGAAATGGAGGGATTTGGATCATTGTAGGCAGATAAGTAAGAGATGATTTGGCATCATGTTCAGCCATAAAACTTTTGTGAGGCCGAAGAAGGGCCTGTTCATGTTGTGTGCTCTTCTATGAATATCCTGGAATTGAATGGGCTCTTCCATTTTATGAATGAGGGGGAAACGTCAGTCAGATAATGTTTTTTTTTTAAAGAATGAAATGGGACTTGATTTAAAATGTTCATTTTGTGATTTTTTTTTGTAATTTTATTTTTGTCGATCCTTGCATTCTCTTTATCTGCTCTTTCTCGGGGGTTACCTCAGCATTTTGGGTTTTTTTTCTCTTTTTATTTAAACAAGGTATTTTGTCCTGATGTTTGGTGGTGGTCGGCCTGGATAGCACTACTGCAAAAGTACTGTATTTCACTGCATCTCAATTGGGTCACAGAGGTGGAAACAGGCCCTTTGGCCAACTTGACCATGCCAGACAACATGCCCAGCTACACTTAGTCCCACCTGGCAGCCATTTAGTCATATCTCCAACCTTTCCTATCCATGTACTGTCCATAATGCTTCTTAAAAACGTTGGAGTAATAACGTTTGCATTGCGTTGTGAAAACGCCCACTCCTCCAGAAACAAGGGACAGTTTTCTTCCCAGCTGTTATCAGGCAACTGAATCATCCTTGCCCCACAACTAGAGAAGCAGGGTTTTTGTTTGGGGACAGTGTGCTTGAACACTATCTACCTCTTCGGTGTTCCTCGGACTTGTCCTGGATCTTGAAATAGACAATAGGTGCAGGAGTATAGAGTAGGCCATCGGCCCTTCGAGCAAGCACCGCCCTTAATTGTGATCATGGCCTGATCATCCCCAACGAACCCCAATTCTCACCATATCCCCTGACTACGCTATCTTTAAGAGCCCATTTAGAAAGTCCAGAGAGAACCGGCCCTTCACGCCTATGGGCAAGGAATCCACAGACTCGCATAAACTCGCTGTGATGGAGGTAAGTAAAAGTGTTTGCTCGTCTCTCCGTTCTCTAAATGGCTCCGTACACTTATTCTTAAACTGTGGCCCATGGTATTCTGGACTTCCACCCAACATCTGCCCCCCCCGGCGGAACCATGTTTCCTGCCTCTAGCGTGTCCAAACCCTTAAAATCTTATATGTTTCACCAGTTTCCCCTCTCAACCATTCTAAATCCAGGGACTTTAGAAACTAAATGTGGGAGTAACCTCAGCGGGACTGGGTGGCTCTCTGGTTGAGAAGGAATGGGTGAGTTTCGGGACTTTGCGGGCTTTACATTGCACGAAACGGTGATTCCCTTGCATCGCTATCAGTACATGTAGTTGGCTCGATTATATTCTTGTAGTTGTCTTCCCGCCTGACCTGGTTAGAGGGGCAACCTAAAAACTTTTCCACCCTACCTCGATACGTGGTGACAAATTTTAAAAAAAAAAAAAATTACCTTAATACTGTAAACGATAACTGTCCCTTCCTCAGCGTGTTCCTCGGCACAGCTCGTTCCCTACACCCTAGCGTGCCACGTTCTCTACTGTGTGATTCATGAACTTATTTCTCAGAAGGTTATTAAAGCGTGTAAGCTGCAAGTATTTGTTGGCAGTGAATTGCCGTTGTGTTTTGGTTTTTGGAAGATTTGTGGTGTTATTGTGAGCTGGTGATTCCGTTCTCGGTTCAAGGGGAAGGCAAAAGAACCGGCCTGGCTGGGATGGAAAAATTATCGAACGCTTACTCAAAAGCCTCCCGACCTACTGGCAGTTTTAAAGTCGGCTTCTTGGGTTTGCAGAGAGGCAGTTACGCTTGCCTCAGCGCTATAAGTGCTGGTCTACGTGGGATGTTTGCACGTCCCGCTCCATTGACCGCGCGGGGTTAGATTGGCGCGGCGGGGTGGAGAGAGTAGCCGCCCTCCACAGCGCAGAGACCCGGGATCGAACCTGACTCCGGGTGCTGTCATGTCCGGAGTTTGCCTCATTCTCCCCGTGGGTTTTCTCCGGGTCGGCTCCGGTTTTTCCCGCGCTCAGAAAGACGCACAGGTTTTGTAGACAATTAGGTGCAGGAAGAGTAGGCCATTTGGCCCCCCTTCGAGGAGACAGCACTGCCATTCAAGTGATCATGGCTGATCATCCCCAATCCAGTTACCCCGTTCCTGCCTTCCCATATTCCCTGTACTCCGCTATCTTTAAGAGCCCTATCTAGCTCTCTCTTGAAAGCATCCAGAGAACCGGCCTCCACCGCCCTCTGAGGCCTTGTAGGCTGATTGGTTTCTGTAAATTGTGTCTAGTGTGTGTAGGATAGCGCTATGTGTGCGGGGGGGATCGCGGTCGGTCACATCAGCGTGGACTCGGTGGGCGAATGGAACAATGGAAGAAGGGCCTGTTTCCGCGCTGTATCTCTGAACTAAAGATTTCACCATGTGCCTCATGAGATCATAAGTGATGGGAGCAGAATTAGGCCATTCGGCCCATCAAGTCCGCTCCGCCATTCAATCATGGCTGATCTATCTCACCCTCCTAACCCTATTCTCCTGCCTTCTCACCATAACCTCTGGCAGTGCTGCTCTCTCTGTTCTCTGAGGGACCCAGAGTTTCGATCCTGCCTTGGGTGTTGGCCTGTGTGGAGATTGGCATATCCCTTTTTACAAGAATGATCCCCAGGAATGAGTGGGTTAACCTGGGATGATGAGCGTTTGTTTTGACCGGCACTCTGGGCTCTGTACTCGCTGGGTTTAGAAGAATGAAAGAGTTAGGGAACTCATTGGAACTTACCGAATAGTGAAAGGCTCGGTTATAGAGTGGATGTGTGAGAGGATTTTTTTTTCCACTAGTGGGAGAGTCAGGACTAGAGGTCACAGCCTCAGAATTAAAGGACGTTCTTTTCGGAAGGAGATGTGGAGGAATTTCTTTAGTCAGAGGGTGGTGAATCTGTGGAATTCTTTGCCACAGAAGGGCTGTGGAGGCAAAGATCAAGTCAGTGGATATTTTTTAAGGCAGAGAGATAGATTCTTGGTTTGAATGGCAGGGTAGGTTTAGTATAGTCTTTGACTTGAGGGGCCGAATGGCCTAAATTCTACTCCCATCAATTATGACCTTATGACCTTCTGTGGCCGCCTGGGTGCCTCTGAATTCTCTGTTTTTAATCTCCCATTCGAAAGACTTGTTAATTGCTCTGCTTGGGGGGGGGGGGGGGGAGGGGGGGTGGGGGGGGTTGTTGGGGGGGGGGGTTAGATGGTTGATTTTTATTGTAGCTTAGATTAGGTAGTTATAGGAAGTTGGGGGGTAGAATTGGGTAGAGGGGGGGGTTTTAGAAGGGAATAGATTAGGAATTAGAATTAAGCTTAGGGGGTTGAATTTAGAATTGTGACGCGAACAAACCTCTTCCTTACTTCCTTCTGAACCTTTCCCAATCCTCCCTCCCTTCCCGATGTCCCACCCTGAATCTGAACCCAATTTCTCTTCTTCCATCCCCCTCCCATCGCCTCTCGCCCACGACCCGTTGCAGTTTAGTTTACTATTGCCACTTGTACTGAGACACAGCGAATGGCCGACTCCTGCGCCTATTGTCTATTGTCTATTGAAACTCTGGCGAACCATCATCCAAGAAGGAACAGCGACCTCTCATAGAATCATAGAAAATAGGTGCAGGAGTAGGCCATTCGGCCCTTCGAGCCTGCACCGCCATTCAATCTGATCATGGCTGATCATCCAGCTCAGTATCCTGTACCTGCCTTCTCTCCATACCCCCTGATCCCTTTAGCCACAAGGGCCACATCTAACTCTCGAAGCCGAGAGATGCGCAGAATTAGAAGAAATGAGAAGGAAACGGAAAGAGAGGCAGCAACAACCAACGCCCGATCTGCCGTCTGGAATTACCTGTCCTGAATGTCAAAGAACTTTCAAAGCCAGGATTGGACTCATCAGCCACCTGACAGTCCATAAAAACAACAGAACGTCGACCATCATCCTTGACCTCGAGGGATCGCCACGGGGGGGGGGGGGGGAAAAACAAACGGCTTTTGTTGCGTGCTATCCAGGCAACGGAAAGACAATACATCATGAAAGTCGAGCCGCCCACAGTGTAGAGATGCATGAATCTGGAATACCCTGAAACTGGAGGTGTGCGTTTTCACACTTGTGCACCAACATTCCTTTGACTTCACAACTCGCACTGCATCTTATCCTTATCTCACGCTTATTGTCTCTTCAACCTCTGGCCTTTGTCCAACCATCCCCCCCCCACCCCCCCCCCCCCACTCACTCTCTATATCCACTTATCCACCTATCACTCGCACCAGGCTTTGATTCCGCCCCATCCTCTCTTCCAGCTTTCTTCCCCCACCTCCTCACCCTCTCATTACAATCGTTTACAAGGTGACGACCAACTAGAGTGGCCAATTTTTCTCACTCCCAAATAAGGGACAAAGGTCAAAATACGGGAAGGGCAAATTCCCGATGGCAATCCTTGACCGACTCGGCCGTGGCTGGGTGAATGATAATGAGTTGGCCCCCGGGTGCTTGGACTGCACACAAAGCCCAGCCGGCGGCCCCGCAGCTGAGGGGGGGTTTGGGCGCGGGCGCGCAAAGTGCGGCGTCCCATCCAACTCATGAACCAACGATCGGCGTGAGAAGGAGTGAGGTGGTGCTGGTGTCGGCGGTCAGCGCGAAGGTCGAAGGAAGGTCGGACACACAACAACTGAACGGGCCCGGCCCGCTGCTTGCGACCGACGGGGGGGCCACGGGCGAGTGCGGTGCTGCGTGCTGCTGTGCTTGAACTCCATGGGCTGCACTACGTCGGGATGGGTGAGGCGGGGGGCCGGACGCAGCGCTCCGAACCGACAGTCCCCTCGACCCGAGTAAAGTAGTAAGTAGTAGCAGTCCAAATACGGGACAAGGGCGGTCAATTTAGCCCAAAATACGGGATGTCCCGGCTAATTTGGACAGTTGGCAACACTAGGCCCAACCCAGGCGACCATTTTGCGTGCTGGCCACAGAATCAGATCTACAACCACATGTTACAATCGCTCCGCACTCTTAAATATCTACTCCTGCAACAAGATCCTTTACTTTAACTATGATCTTCTTGGCTTTGCACCAATGTTATTCCCTTACCCTGTATCTGTCCGCTGTAAATGGCTCGATTGTTTTATCTTTCTGCTGACTGAATTGCCAGAGCGCACGCAGGGAAGGGGAAAAAACTTTTGACTGTAGACTCAGTACACGTGACAATAAATTGAAGCGAAACTGAAAGAAGAAGGGCCTTCCTGAACCCGATAGCGTCCACCGATCCATGTCCCCCAGAGATCAGAGATGCTGGCATGACCCGCTGCTGAGTGTAGTGACTCCAGCACTTTGTGTTTTTTTTTTCTCAAACCTGCTACGTTCTGGCCCCTTGTTGCGTTCAGCGCGAATTACCAAGTGTTACTCCAAGGGTGGTTTGAAATCTGCGGAATTCATTTCCACAGAAGGCTGTCGATGCCAAGTCAATGGATAGATTGAACAAGATAGGTTATTCTTTGGAGCGCAGAAGGTTAAGGGGGGACTTGATAGAGGTCTTTAAAATGATGAGAGAGATAGACAGAGTTGAGGTGGATAAGCTTTTTCCATTGAGGGTATGGAAGATTCAAACAAGAGGACATGATTTGAGAATTAAGGGACAAAAGTTTAGGGGCAACATGAGGGGGAACTTCTTTACTCAGAGAGTGGTAGCTGTGTGGAATGAGCTTCCAGTGGAAGTGGTGGAGGCAGGTTTGATTTTATCATTTAAAATTGGATAGGTATATGGACGGGAAAGGAATGGAGGGTTATGGTCTGAGTGCAGGTAGATGGGACTAGGTGAGAGCAAGTGTTCGGCACGGACTAGAAGGGCCGAGATGGCCTGTTTCCGTGCTGTAATTGTTATATGATACATAGATACATAGAAAATAGGTGCAGGAGTAAGCCATTCGGCCCTTCAAGCCAGCACTGCCATTCAATGTTATCATCCACAATCAGTATCCCGTTCCTGCCTTCTCCAATCAATATCCCCTGACTCCGCTATCTTTAAGAGCCCTATCTAATGGGCCTGCCCCACTTAGGCGATTTGTCTATTGTCTATTATGAAGGAGCACTGGCTCACCAGCTGAGGGAAGAGGGCATCGGTAAGGAAGATTCTGTAACCAGACTAACCTGTCTCTCCCTCCCTGCTGCTGCCTTCGACTTGAAACCAAGCCAATTAAACTCCTGTCTGCAGCTCGTGCCATGAATCCATAATTCTATTTATAGATTACTCTGGGCTCTCAATTACAATCTAGTCTACAACAGTGCAGCAACAAATGGAGAAACAGGCTGACGCCATAACTCATCTGGAAGTAACAACAGAGACACTCCTTGCCGAGAACAAGCGTTTATCAGATTTACTGCTTAAAGTAACTGAAAAATGCGTTGACTTGGAGGGCCGTCAGAGAAGACAGAATCTGAGAATCGTGGGCGTTCATGAGGGTAAAGAAGGAAATAAAGATCTTCGTGACTTTGCTGCAGACTTATTAAAAACAGTCTTGAATTTAGACCAAAAGCCCTATATTAGGGCAGGCACACAGAGTTCTTGGGGGGGGGGGGGCGGGGGGGGTTTCTCACTTTTAAATTGGGTGTTTCCTGCGTCGCTCGGACCAGAACGCCCCCCCCCCCCCCCCCCCCCCCCCAGGCAGCTGATAGTGAAGGTCCAATATGATCACGTGTTTGGAGGATATCATGAAAAAAATTGCTGACACAAGAAATCTTATGTTGGATGGACAAAATAAGCATATTTCGAGACTACCCTGCAGAGGTGGTCAGAAGGAGAGCGTTATTCAACGAGACAAGAGGGAAGATTCCAAAGAAGATAGACAACTTGAAATATGGATTGCTGTACCTGCAAGACATGCGAGTCACTTATCTGCAGAAGGACCATTTTTCACTGATAAAGAAAGCACAGGCGTATGCCCAGAAGATTGTGGGTTCGAGAGAGGATTGAATAATTTACATATAATTACTGTCATCTTGCTGAGAACAAGTGGAACTTTAATTGTTATATTCAAGGACTATTGAAAGCTGATAACGACAATCGTGCTGTCCCTCCTGTTAGAGACGTATTATTTTTTAAATATTTAGTACTCATTTTTACTAACAATTACTAATCATCAAAAACACTTGTTATTATTATTGGAACAATTAGTTAAAAACATTATATGTTAAATATAAAAAACCAACAAATAAAAAGTTATAATTTTAGATATCTTATTAATTGGAATTTCTGATGTTCACCCTTACAATAGACTAACACTTGATTAATAACTAACTAAGAGAGTAATAGTCTCTCACTATATGATTACCAATACTCTTGTCCAAAATAGATTTAATATAATCCCGTAAATTACTCATATTCAAATTTTTCTTGTAAGCACAGAGCTAGGAATAATTAAAAAAAAAAAATCTACGGAAGTCTTTAGATGGACAGCCACGTTAGTGTGGCTAGCACTAACTACACTAAATTTAGATGTAGTTTCTTCTTTCTTTTCACATTTTTATTAATTTTCTATTTTTTTATTTTTTGTATTTCTTACCTAATTATTATATTAAGCTTGAATTTATTTACAAGTATTATTTGTGGAGATGTGTCCGTGAGGAGGATTTATATGAATTAGATTTACAACTCGTCTGTCCAGTGTTCGGGTGGAAGGTCGGGTCTATATCTGCTCTTTTATAGACCACCCTAAAAAGCAAGATGCAAGACGTAAATGGAAAAAACGGGGGTCAAGGAATTACGTTTTGTAGTTGGAATGTCAAGGGAGTTAATGAGCCAATTAAGAGAGGTAAGGTATTAGCACACTTAAAATCACTCAAAGCAGATATAACGTTCCTTCAAGAGATTCACCTTAAAAAAGATGCACAACATGGATTGAAAGCAAAATGGATCGCTGAAATATCACTCTTCATTTTCCCATAAAGCCAGAGGTGTCGCAATTTTAATTCGTAAAGGTATATCTTTTAAACACATATCAACTATAGCGGACATCAATGGTAGATATATTATACTAGTGGGTGAATTATATTTTAAAAAAAGTGATTTTTCTCAATGTTTATGGGCCAAATTTTGATAATCCAATGTTTTTTAAGAATATACTTAATACTATTCCGGAGCTCACACAAAATAATTTGATAATTGGTGGAGATTTAAATTGTACATGAGATTTCTATCTCGATAGATCAACAAGACAAAGAAAAGCAAAATCCAAATCAAGTGAATTATTAAACTCATATATTAATACCACCAATATCAAGGATGTTTGGAGAATTGAAAATCCATCCGGTAGGGAATACTCATTTTACTCTTCAGTACATGAAACTTATTCAAGGATAGACTACTTTTTAGTAGATTCTAAACTCATCCCAATTTACTTATAATTTGAAATATCATAATTATAATTTCGGACCATGCTCCTTTAACATTCATGATCAAACTAAGTGGTATGACTGATAAGCAGACACAATGGAGACTTAATCCTCAATTTTTAAATGATAAAGCATGCTACGAATATCTTATCAAACAGATAAATATGTTTTTTGAGACAAATGACTGCCCTGAAATTTCTGCTTCCCTTCTTTGGGAAACATTTAAAGCATTTATGCGAGGAGCGTTAATCTCCGCACAAGCCTTTCGTAATAAAGAGAACCGTGCCCAACAACTGGTATTGGAAATGGAAATAAGACAATTAGATATGGAAAATGCAATCGCGCCTTCTATAATAATACATAATAAAATTGCTGTACTCAAATGTAAGTTAAACCAAATATACGCAGACCAATTCATAAACTTTTATCAAAAGACTAAACAGGTACACTTTGAATTTGGAGATAAACCACAAAAATTACTGGCACGCCAACTCCGGAAACAGGAAGGGGAAAAAACAATATATAAAATTAAATCAGATACGGGAGAAATATTAACACTACCCAAGGATATTAATGATAGATTCTCTCAATATTATCAAACACTTTATTCAACCAAAATGGCAGGGGGTTCTGTAGGAATGGAATTATTCTTACAGAATTGTAACCTTACTGGTTTAGATTTGAAAGATAGGGAATTATTAGGGGCCGAAATATCAGTAAAAGATATTGAGGAATCTATTAATTCTTTAAAAAATGGAAAGGCCGCTGGACCAGATGGTTTAAATAGTGAATTTTATAAAAAATGTCATGACTTGATCTCACCATGCCTACAGACATTATATACTCAAGCATTCATGCAACAGAAACTCCCAGAAACTTTAAATGAATCAACTATAATACTTATTCCAAAAACGGATAAGGATCTTGAAGATCCAGGTTCATATAGAGCAATTGCTCTATTAAACATCGATCAGAAAATTTTAACCACAATTTTAGCACACAGATTAAGCTTAGTGACATAAATTAATACACCCCGATCAAACTGGCTTTATTCCAAAACGTTATTCATATTATAATCTGAGACGATTATTCAACATTATATACTCAAATCGAATAGATAATGAAGACTTAGGAGTCATCTCGCTAGACGCTGAGAAAGCATTCGATCAAATTGAATGGCCCTATTTATTTTCGGTGATGGAAAAATTTCAATTAGGTGAGAAGTTTTGTACATGGGTTAAGCTTTTATACACCAATCCAACAGCCAGAATAATGACAAATCAAATGTTATCAAAAAAAATTGATTTATCTAAAGGTTGTAGACAAGGATGCCCGTTATCACCGTTACTATTCGCCCTTGTTATAGAACCACTAGCAGAAAGAATTCGAGCTCATCCAGAAATATATGGGTATAATACTAAAAATACAGTTAATAAAATTTCTCTTAATGTAGATGATGTATTACTATATATTACAAATCCAGAAATTAGTATCCCTAACCTGTTAAATCTTATAACTCAATTTGGTTTATTCTCGGGATATAGAATCAACTGGAAGAAGAGTGAGATTGTGCCAATAATGGAACCTAATTTATATATATTGCAACAATCACCTTTTAAAATAGTGAATGAAAAATTTAAATACTTAGGAATCTATGTGACCAAGAAATATACTTCTTTATTTAAATCAAATTTTGTGCCTTTACTTAATAAATTGGATAAGAATATTCAATATTGGAAAACGCTTCCTATCTCAATGCTCGGTAAAATTAATGCAATTAAAATGATTTTCCTTCCTCAACTTCTATACCTCTTCCAATCAATTCCAATATACCTCCCTAAAAATGTCTTAAAAAAAATTGACTCTATTGTAACAAGTTTTATTTGGAATTATAAGAATCACAGAATAAGTAAAAAACACTTATGTAAATCTAAGACGAATGGAGGATTAGTCTTACCAAATTTCTTATTTTATTTCTGGACAGTCAATGTCAAAAACTTAAATTTCTGGTTGGAAGATATGGATCAACAACCAGACTGGTTAAAGATGGAAAAGGAGGACTATCTGCCATTTGAAATTGGTCCGATTTTCTTATACCCTACAAAATTGAATAAAAAGATCTATAGTGAAAATCCAATAATACATAGCGGTATTCGAATTTGGAAACAAATAAAAAAAGACATTAAAATTGGATAATTTATCACTTTCGCTCCCTATTGCAAATAACCCTTCATTTAAGCCTTCGGTATTGGATAAAGGCTTTACACAATGGAAAAACTATGGAATTAAAAAGATGGGACATCTTTATAGAAAAGGTGGGTTCCTCTCGTTTCTGGAGGTACAACAGAATTATGGATTACATTCAAATAATTTTTTAGATATTTACAATTGAAAGATTATGTTAAATCACATACACAAGAATACAGAATTAGAGAGCCAGAGATTCTAGATGAATGTTTGAATAAACATCCCAACACAGTTAAATTAATATCATATATTTATAATATTCTGTTAGATAGCGAGAATCCGTCGACGGAATCACATAGACAAGCATGGGAAAATGAATTAGTTCAAACCATAACGAAAGATATTTGGGATGAAAGTCTACAACATATACATCAATGTTCGTTAAACGCCAGACATTCTTTAATACAATTTAAAATATTACACAGATTGCAAAATTAAAGATTGCAAGAAAACAAAATTAAATAGAATGTTTCCTAATATCTCTCCTATCTGCGATAAATGTCAATACTCTGAGGCTAATTTAACCCATACCTTTGTAAATTGCATAAAAATTAAAACATTTTGGGTGGATATTTTTAAAATTATTTCCGTAGTGGTTAATATTCAACTGGATCCCGATCCTAAATGAATAATATTGGGCATATCTGAACAATACCTAAAACTGACAATAAACCAAATAAATTTCCTGGATTATAGTATAATAACTGGGAAAAAACTAATATTAAAATTTTGGAAAAACCCTGCATCCCCTACAATTAAAATGTGGATTATGGAGATGTCGGAGACTTTAAATCTGGAAAAAATTAGATTTGTCTTAATTGACAAACCAGAATTATTTATTAGAATATGGTCGCTGTTCATAGATTATTTGAAGGGGTAGAATGGGCCAGCGCTGAGGCTCGACGGAAGCTTGAACCCAGGACTAGACGAATAGTTTTGTTTTCTTACCTACGGACCTATCTCCTAAGTTGTATTATGGATAGTTTATTTTATGTTTTCAAGTGTCTTTTTTTCTTTCTCTTTTTTTTCTATCTATTAAAAAAAAATAATAATAATTAGAGTCAATGTTAATATGTAACCGATAAATGTAGACTCCTGCTATATTGGTAGTGGAGTCCTTGGAATCCTGAATATTTAATATGTAACCGTTTAACAAAGTTTGTAATGGTTTGGACTAGGATATGTACTTGCCTCTAATAAAAGTTAACTACAAAAAAAACAATCTGGTCTGCAACTCGCTCCTGAGACTGCGGCAGTCCATCAGTAAACCATGATAATCGCGAAAATCATGTTACGGTTCGAGGTGGCGCTGCGGTAAAGTTGCTGCCTCACAGCGCCAGAGAACCGGGTTCGATCACGACCACAGGTGCTGTCTGCACCCGGTTTGACAATAGACAATAGGTGCAGGAGTAGGCCTTTCAGCCCTTTGTGCCAGCACCGCTATTCAATGTGATCATGGCTGATCATTCCCAATCAGTACCCCGTTCCTGCCTTCTCCCCATATCCCCTGACTCCGCTATCTTGTAGAGCCCTACCTAGCTCTCTCTTGAAAGTATCCAGAGAACCGGCCTCCACCGCCCTCTGAGGCAGTGAATTCCACACTCACCATTCTCTGTGAGAAAAAGTGTTTCCTCGTCTCCGTTCTAAATGGCTTCCCCCTTATTCTTAAACTGTGGCCCCTGGTTCTGGACTCCCCCAACACCGGGAACATGTTTCCTGCCTCCAGCGTGTCCAAACCATTAACAATCTTATATGTTTCAATAAGATCCTCTCTCATCCTTCTAAACTCCAGAGTGTACAAGCCCAGCTGCTCCATTCTCTCAGCATATGACAGTCCCGCCATCCCGGGAATTAACCTTGTAAACCTACGCTTCCCTCCCTCAATAGCAAGAATGTCCTTCCTCAAATTAGGGGACCAAAACTGCACACAATACTGCAGGTGTGGGAATAATACGGAAGGTGCAGGATCAGTTCATTCCAAAGAGGAAGAAAGATTCCAAGGGGAGTAAGGGGCGACCGTGGCTGACAAGGGAAGTCAGGGACAGTATAAAAATAAAAGAGAAGTAGTATAGCATAGCAAAGATAAGCAGAAAGCCAGAGGATTGGGAAAGTTTTAAAGAGCAACAGAAGATAACTAAAAAGACAATACGGGGAGAAAAGATGAGGTGTGAAGGTAAGCTAGCCAAGAATATAAAGCAGGACAGTAAAAGCTTCTTTAGGTATGTGAAGAGGAAAAAAATAGTTAAGACCAAAATTGGACCCTTGAAGACCGAAAAAGGTGAATTTATTATGGGGAACAAGGAAATGGCAGATGAGTTGAACAGGTACTTTGGATCCGTCTTCACAAAGGAGGACACAAACAATCGTCCTGATATAGTAGTGGCCAGAGGATCTGGGGTCGGAGGAACTGAAGGAAATCCACATTAGGCAGGAAATGGTGTTGGGTAGACTGATGGGACTGAAGGCTGATAAATCCCCAGGGCCTGATGGTCTGCATCCCAGGGTACTTAAGGAAGTGACTCTAGAAATCGTGGATGCATTGGTGATAATTTTCCAACGTTCTATAGACTCAGTATCAGTTCCTGTGGATTGGAGGATAGCTAATGTTATCCCACCTTCTAAGAAAGGAGGGAGAGAGAAAACTGGGAATTACAGACCAGTTAGCCTGACATCGGTGGTGGGGAAGATGCTGGAGTCAATTATAACAGATAAGATAGCCGCACATTTGGATAGCAGTAACAGGATCGGTCCGAGTCAGCATGGATATACGAAGGGGAAATCATGCTTGACTAATCTTCTGGAATTTTTTGAGGATGTAACTAGGAAAATGGACAGTGGATGTATTGTACCTGGACTTTCAGAAAGCGTTTGATCAGGTCCCACATAGGAGATTAGTGGGCAAAATTAGAGCACATGGTATTGGGGGTAGAGTGCTGACATGGATAGAAAATTGGAAACAAAGAATAGGGATTAACGGGTCTCTTTCAGAATGGCAGGCAGAGACTAGTGGGGTACCGCAAGGCTCGGTGCTGGGACCACAACTATTTACACTATACATTAATAATTTAGATGAAGGGATTAAAAGAAACATTAGCAAATTTGCAAATGACACAAAGCTGGGTGGCAGTGTGAACTGTGAGGAGGGTGCTGGGTGACTTGGACAAGTTGGGTGAGTGGGCAGATGCATGGCAGATGAAGTTTAATGTGGATAAATGTGAGGTTATCCACTTTGGTGGCAAGAACAGGAAGGCAAATTATTATCTGAATGGTGTCAAGTTGGGAAAAGGGAAAGTACAACGGGATCTGGGATCCTTGTTCATCAGTCATGCAGGTACAGCAGGCAGCGAAGAAAGCTAATGGCAAGTTGGCCTTCATGACAAGAGGAGTTGAGTATTGGAGCAAAGAGGTCCTTCTGCAGTTGTACAGGGCCCTAGTGAGACCACACCTGGAGTATTGTGTGCAGTTTTGGTCCCCACATTTGAGGAAGGACATTCTTGCCGTTGAGGAAGTGCAGCGTGAGGTTCACAAGGTTAATTGGCGTGAGGCCTAAAGTTGTTGGACAACTTGTTCTATTTGATTCGAGTTGATTGCATTGTTGAGGAAGTGCAGCGAATTTAGAAGCATTCCAACTAAGGGTTTTAGAGGCAGGAAACAATTGCGGGAGTCCAGAACCAGGGGCCACAGTTTAAGAATAAGGAGTAAGCCATTTAGAATGGAGACGAGGAAACACTTTTTCTCACAGAGAGTTGTGAGTCTGTGGAATTCTCTGCCTCAGAGGGCGGTGGAGGCCGGTTCTCTGGATGCTTTCAAGAGAGAGCTAGATAGGGTTCTTAAAAATAGCGGAGTCAGGGGGTATGGAGAGAAGGCAGGAACGGGGTACTGATTGGGGATGATCAGCCATGATCACATTGAATGGCGGTGCTGGCTCGAAGGGCCGAATGGCCTACTCCTGCACCTATTATTTGCCTTTGCTTCCGCTAAACGTTCAGGATGTTTATCCTATTAAAGGTCAGATATAAAAGCAAGTTGTTGGTTTTGTTGTGAAGTATGTTGGCAGTGTTTACGTCCTTGGAAGCTGATACCTAGCAGCAAACTGTACGTTTCGAGGAAGTGAGATGTATATTTGCATGGACACCGTGTACTATTCCATTTCCTCCTTTGGGTAAGTTGATGTCATCCCTCGAAAATGTTTACTTTGCAAGGCTCGTCACCAGAAAAATTCCCCTCGGAGATTAGCGTTGGTTTAAAAACACAAGGCAACTGAACCATCCTACCACAACCAGAGAGCAGTCCTGAACTACTATCTACCTCACTGGTGATCCTCGGCAGGGCCGGCCTTAGGAGGTGCGGGGCCCAATTGGGAGCAATTTTGGTGAGCCCCAGGTTCCCAGCCATGGTCCGTAGAATGATAGAAATACGATTAAAGTCTATTATAGACTTTATATCTCTACGGTAGAATGGAAAATAATAAAAAAAAGTGCGATTTAATGGACCAAACCGATCTAAGCTACATTTTAATATGAAATTGCATACATGTAAGCCTACGTAACAAACAAAATGTGTAGATGACCTCTGAAAAGTACATAGTTACAATACCACTTGTTTTAGTGGCTGTGAAATGAAAAAAAAAGGAATTTAATTAACTAGATCCTGGAAAACCAATAACCATTGGTGAAAAAACAGCCCAGGCATTACCCTTTGGGCTTCTACCCCATCCTAACTTAGTTGTGTGTGTGTTAGTTGTCTGTGTGTTATGTGTGTGGGAGGGAGGGAGAGAAGGGAGGAAGGACAGAAGGGAGGGAGGGAAGGGGAGAAGGGAAAAGAGAGAGGGAGGGAGGGAAGGAGAGAAGGGAGAGAGCGAGAGGGCCGGTGGCGGGAGCGGATGCCGGGGTCCGGGCGGATGGGTGTGAGCTGAGGCCGAGGTTTGTAAACGTTGCTCCAGCCCCCGGACCCGGCCCTCCCTGCATTGTTCACCGCGTCTCCCCGGGGAGAGAGAGGGGTGGAGCCGGGGCTGTGTGCGTGAAGCACGGCGACAGGCGGGGCGGGAGCGCTGCCCCGGGACCGTGAGGGAACGACCCACCTCTCCCTCTACCCCTTCTCCATTCTCCCTCACCGTCTACCCCTTTCTTCCCCCTCCACCCCTTCTCTCCCCCCTCCACCCGGGGTAGATCTACCCGAGCCGAGAGTAGATTACTCTAGCGCTGGGCCCCTTTAGACGCGGTGCCCAATTGGTCCAATCGGCTGATCATCGGACGCTATTCTGTACACTGTGGACGGTTCGATTGTAATCGTGTATTGTCTTTCTGCCGAGTGGATAGCGCGCAACACAAGGTTTGCACCGTACCTTGGTACACGTGACGGTAAACTAGCCTGCAACTGACGTCAAACTAGGCCTTGCCCTTCAGAGCTACTACTCTGCGTTTCCAATTAGAAAAAGCTTGGTGCATTTCCAAGCCTGGTGCATAAAAGAAGCAAGTGGCGTGGCCCTTTGAAGTAATATCAGGTGAATTTTTCGTCATTTCCTGATGTCTCGGGTTAATTTCAGCTTTGGTCGTCAATTTTCTAAACCACTGGCGTAGATTTATAGATTCATGTAAGTCTGAATAGGACACAATGCATCGTGGAATCATAGAGTCACACAGCACCAGAATCAGGCCCCACGGACCAACTTGCCCACACCGGCCAACATGTCCCATCTACACTAGTCCAACCTGCCTGCGTTCGTCCCATAATCCCTCTAAACCTGTCCTCTCCATGTACCTGTCTAGCAGGTTCTGCAACATTGCGATAGTCCCAGCCTCAACTCGTTCCAAACACCCACCACCCTTTGTGTGAAAAAGTTAACCCTCAGGTTCCTATTAAAATCTTTCCCCCTTCACCTTAAACCTATGGGTTTTCTCCGAGAACTTCGGTTTCCTCCCACATTCCAAAGGCGTACAGGTTTGTAGGTTAATTGGCTTGGTATAAAGGTAAAATTGTTCGTTGTGTGTGTTAATGTGCGGGCATCGCTGGTTGGCGCAGACCCAGTTTCCGTGCTGTATCTCTAAACTAAACTAAACTCGAGTCTGGGTAAAAGACGTTGTGCGCCTACCCAATCTACTCCTCACATGATTTTACACACCTCTGTAAGATCACCCCTCATCCTCCTGCCCTCCAAGGAACAAAAGTCCTAGCCTGCTCAGCCCCTCCCTATAGCTCAGTGCCTTGAGTCCTGGCAACATCCTCGTAGATCTCCTCTGCACCCTTTCCCGGTGCTGGAGTACCTCGGTGGGTCGGGGCAGCATCTCTGGAGAACGTGGATAGATGGCGTTCAGAGGCGGCAGGCTGGTGCAGCGGTAGAGTTGCTGCCTTACACCGCCAGAGACCCGGGTTCGATCCTGACGGCGGGTGCTTGCCTGTATGGAGTTTGTACGCTCTCCCTGCGACCGGGTGGGTTTTTTCTCCGGTTGCTCCGGTTTCCTCCCACACGCCAAAGACGTGCGGGTTTGTAAGGTCTTTGGCTTTGGTGAAAATTGCAAATTGTCCCTAGTGTGTGCAGGATAGTGCTGGTGTGCGGGGATCTGTAGGTCAATTGGTTCCTGTATATTGTCCCTGGGATATAGGATAGAACTAGTGTACGGGCTGATCGCTGGTAGGCACGGGCCCGGTGGGCCGAAGGGCCTGTTTCCGCATTGTATATCTAAACTAAACTAATGTCACTAAACTAAACTAAACTAATGTCTTCCCTAATCTGAGGAAAGACATCCTTGCCATAGAGGGAGTACAGAGAAGGTTCACCAGACTGATTCCTGGGATGGCAGGACTTTCATATGAAGAAAGACTGGATAGACTCGGCTTGTACTCGCTGGAATTTAGAAGATTGAGGGGGGATCTTATAGAAATGTACAAAATTCTTAAGGGGTTGGACAGGCTAGATGCAGGAAGATTGTTCCCGATGTTGGGGAAGTCCAGAACATGGAGCCACAGTTTAAGGATCAGGGGGAAGTCTTTTAGGACCGAGATGAGAAAAACATTTTCCACACAGAGAGTGATGAATCTGTGGAATTCTCTGCCACAGAAAGTAGTTGAGGCCAGGTCTTTGGCTATATTTAAGAGGGAGTTAGATGTGGCCCTTGTGGCTGAAGGGATCAGGGGGTATGGAGAGAAGGCAGGTACAGGATACTGAGTTGGATAATCAGCCATGATCACATTGAATGGCGGTGCAGGCTCGAAGGGCCGAATGGCCTACTCCTGCACCTATTGTCTATGTTTCTAAATAAAGGGCTGATCGCTGGTGGGCACGGAGCCGATGGGCCGAAGGGTCTGTTTCCGTATTGTATACCTAAACTAAACTAATGTCACTAAACTAAACTAAACGAACGACACTAAACTAAACTTAAACTAGCTAAAGAACTAGTGTACAGGGTGATTGCTGGTAGGCACGGACCCAGTGGGCCGAAGGGCCTGTTTCCACACTGTGTCTCCAAACTGAATTAAAGCACATTCCCACTCGCGTATTTTGAGAATCCTGCTGACAAGCTGTTGCTGAGATGCGCAGGTGCTTTTGACATTATTTTACACCAGCCTTCAGCACGCTGGTTTTGATTACAGAGCTGATTTATTTACAGCGAGATCAGAGGGATCTTTGCTTCCGCCGCCAACAATCTATTTCTGATCCGCTCAACTCCCACCCTTGAACCTGCCGCGGCAGAGCGAATAGATTTGTGCTTGCGTGGCGCTTCCTCAAGGGGCCTCGACCCGAAACGTCACCCATTCCTTCTCTCCGGAGATGCTGCCCGTCCCGCTGAGTTACTCCAGCGTTTTGTGTCTATCTTCGATTTAAACCAGCATCTGCAGTTCCTTCCTACACACCTCCTCCTCAAAACCCTGCCAGGCTGCTGGAGTCATAGTGAGACATTTGAAATATGATCTTACCTGCACGACAGGAAGATGTTTGTTGCCAGGCAGATTCCCTTTAATAGCATCGAATCGTTTTTTTTTGTTGCAAATTCTGTTTTATTTTTAGTTTAGTTCAGTTTACAGATTTAGTTTAGTTTAGAGATGCAGCGCGGACACAGGCCCTTCAGCCCACCGGGTCAGCATCGACCAGCGATCTCCTCATATTAGACAATAGACAATAGGTGCAGGAGTAGGCCATTCGGCCCTTCTAGCCAGCACCGCCATTCAATGTGATCATGGCTGATCATCCCCAATCAGTGCCCCGTTCCTGCCTTCTCCCCATATCCCCTGACACTGCTATCTTTACCCTACACACAGACGCACACACACACACACACACACACACACACACACACACACACACACACACACACACACACACACACACACACACACACACACACACACACACACACACACGACAATTTACATTTTATACCTAGCCAACTAACCTACAAACCTGTACGTCTTTGGAGCGTGGGAGGAAACCGAAGATCTCGGAGAAAACCCGAGAACGCAGATCACGGGGAGAACGTGCGAACTCTGTCCGGGCAGCACCCGTGGTCGGGATCGAACCCGGGCCTCTGGTGCTGTTAGCGCTGCAAGGCAGCAACTCTACCGCTGCGCCTCTGTGCCACCCAGAATGGTGCAGCACGGCAACAGGCCCTTTGGCCACTCAAGTCCGCGCCGAGCATTGAACACCCGTTCACAAGCTAGTCTTGTAATCTCATCCACTCGCTGCAGTGGCGCAGCGGGTAGAGCTGCTGCCTGACAGAGCCAGAGACCCAGGTTCGATCCTGACCTCAGGCGCTGTCTGTATGGAGTCCGCATGTTGTCACAAGTTCATAAGTGATAGGACCAGAATTAGGCCGTCCGGCCCATCCAGTCCACTCCGCCATTCAATCTTTAATTACCCCTCGTGCGTTGGGAATGGATGAAACAGCCAGCACGGTGGCGCAGCGGTCGAGCTGCTGCCTCAGAGCGCCAGAGACCCGGGTTCGATCCCGATCTCAGGTGCTGTCTGTGTGGAGTTTGCACGTTCTCCCAGTGACCCCGTGGGTTTCCTCCGGGTTCTCTACTTTCCTGCCATAGCCCAAAGACGCACAGGCTGGTCAATTGTAGATTTGTACATTTGTAGGTTAATTGGCCTCTAAAATGTGTCCCCAGTGTGTGTGTGTGGGAAGTGGATGTGAAAGTGGGATAGCATAGAACTAGTGTGAACGGGTCACAGAGTCACTGAGTGATACACGTTGGAAACAGGCCCTTCGGCCCAACTTGCCCGCACCGGCCAACATGATGGAAACGAGCCATTTGGCCAACTTGCCCACATCGGCCAACATGTCCCATCTACACTAGTCCCACCTGCCCGCGTTTGGCCCATATCCCTCTAAACCTATCCTATCCCATGTACCTGCCTCACCTACCTCCTCTGGCAGCTCGTTCCATACACCCACCACCCTTTGTGTGAAAAGGTTACCCCTCAGGTTCATATTAAACCTTTTCCCCCCTCACCTTAAACCAATGTCCTCTGGTGATCAGTGATCGGCGTGGACTAGTTGGGCCAAAGGGCCTGTTTCTATGTTGTGTCTTTAAATTAAACTAAACTGTGAGTGGAATAACCTAGAACTAGAGTGAATGGGAGTTTGGTGGATCGTGTGGACGTGCTGGGCTGAATGGCCTGTTTCTGTGCTGTAACTTTCGGACAATTCCATCAATTCTTCTTTTCAACACGATATTTGTTCCAATTAGTTCAGTTCAGTTTATTGTCACGTGTGCCGAGGTACAGAGAAAAGTTTTTGTTGCGTGCTAACCCGTCAGCGGAAAGACAACACGTGATTGGAATCGAGCCGTCCACAGCACACAATAGACAATAGACAACAGGTGCAGGAGTAGGCCATACACCTGTTGTCTACCTGAAGGATCCCCTCTCATCCTTCGAGCCAGCACCTCCATTCAATGTGATCATGGCTGATCATCCCCAATCAGTACCCCGTTCCTGCCTTCTCCCCATATCCCCTGACTCCGCTATCTTTAAGAGCCCTATCTAGCTCTCTCTTGAAAGTTTCCAGAGAACCTGCCTCCACCGCCCTCTCAGGCAGAGAATTCCACAGACTCACCACTCTCAGTGAGAAAAAGTGTTTCCTCGTCTCCGTTCTAAATGGCTTACCCCTTATTCTTAAACTGTGGCCCCTGGTTCTGGACTCCCCCAACATCGGGAACATGTTTCTTGCCTCTAGTGTGCCCAAGCCCTTAATAATCTAATATGTTTCAATGAGATCCCCTCTCATCCTTCTAAACTCCAGATACATGATAAAAGGGATAACATGAATAATGTTTTGTGCAAGATAAAGGCCAGTAAAGTCCGATCAAAGATAGTCCGAGGGTCGCCAATGAGGTAGATGGTAGTTCAGGGACTCTGTGGTTGTGGTAGGATGGTTCAGTTGCCTGATGACATCTGGGAAGAAACTGTCCCTGAATCTGAATGTATGCGGTTGCGCTGTTATACCTTTTGCCCGATGGGAGAGGGAAGAAGATGTGCGACTCTTCCTTGATGATGCTGCTGGCCTTGCCGAGGCAGCGCGAGGTATAAATGGAGTCAATGCAAGGGAGGTTGGTTTGTGTGATGGTCTGGGCTGCGTCCGCAATTCTCTGCAATGTCTTGTGGTCTTGGACGGAGCCGTTCCCAAACCGAGCTGTGATGCATCCCGACAAGATTCTTAGGTGGACAAAAATGCTGGAGAAACTCAGTGTGTGAGGCAGCATCTGTGGAGCGAAGGAATAGGCGACGTTTCGTGTCGAGACCCTTCTTCAGACTGATGGAGGTAAAGGGCCTGTCCCACTGTACGAGGTAACTCAAGAGTTCTCCCGAGTTTTCCCCTGAGTCGAACTGGGAGAATGTCCGTAGCGGGTCCGTAGGAGTTCGTGGATGTCTCGTAGCGGCTCGTACGAGTAAAAAGTAACAATTATTTTCATCACGAGTATTTTTTTACTCGTGGACATTTTTCACAATTGTTGAAAAAATGTCTCGAGTTTACCGGATTTCCCGAGTACCTACCGTTAGTCGTACGAGCCGCTACGGGACATTCACGAACTCCTACGGACCCGCTGCGGACATTCTCCGAGTTCGAATCGGGGGGAAAACTCGGGAGAATTCTTGAATTACCTCGTACAGTGGGACAGGCCCTTAAGATTCTTGATTAGTACAGACGCCAGATGCAATGGGGAGAAGGAAGGAGAATGGGGGTAGGAGGGAGAGATAGATCAGCCGTGATTGAACAGACGAAAGGCCCTAATTCTACTCCTATTCCTTATGACCTTAAATGCTCCCTTATGGCGCATCTGTAGAAGTTGGTGAGAGTTATGGGGGGGGGCATGCCGAACCTCCTCAGCCTTCTAAGGAAGTCGAGGCGATGGTGGGCTTTCTTGGCCGTTGCTTCTGTATGGGTGGTCCGGGACAAGTTGCTGGTGATATCAAGTCAGTGAGATGAAAGTGGCAATGCCTGTGGGTTGTGAAAAAAACTACAGAACAGAATCGGTATTCACATAACAGCAGTTTTAAAAAGACCCAACACAACAGTAAACTAGTCCAGTAAAAGGGCCTGTCTCACTTGGCCGTTATTTGCGCGTAATTTACGCGACATAATTTACGCGTCACGGTGCACGACGAGGGCGTTGTGACACGCACGTGATGCGCGCATGGTGCGTGATGACATAGACAGTGATGCGTGCCCGCGCGCGGCATCGCAGGGTTTTGTGACGTACAAAATCTTCGCCCGCCATCTGCGTGACGCGCAAATGACGGCCAAGTGGGACAGGGCCTTTAAGTAGTCCCTGGTGAGATAAGTGTTTCCAGTCCTGACGGCCTGTGGGAAGAAATGGTATGTTAGCATTCATAGCAAAAGGATTTGAGTACAAGAGCAGGGAGGTTCTACTGCAGTTGTACAGGGTCTTGGTGAGGCCACACCTGGAGTATTGCGTACAGTTCTGGTCTCCTAATCTGAGGAAAGACATTCTTGCCATAGAGGGAGTACAGAGAAGGTTCACCAGACTGATTCCTGGGATGGCAGGACTTTCATATGAAGAGAGACTGGATAGACTCGGCTTGTACTCGCTGGAATTTAGAAGATTGAGGCGGGATCTTATAGAGACTTACAAAATTCTTAACGGGTTGGACAGGCTAGATGCAGGAAGATTGTTCCCGATGTTGGGGAAGTCCAGGACAAGGGGTCACAGTTTAAGGATAAGGGGGAAGTCTTTTAGGACCGAGATGAGAAAATCGTTTTTCACACAGAGAGTGGTGAATCTGTGGAATTCTCTGCCACAGAAGGTAGTTGAGGCCAGTTCGTTGGCCATATTTAAGAGGGAGTTAGATGTGGTCCTTGTGGCTGAAGGGATCAGGGGGTATGGAGAGAAGGCAGGTACAGGATACTGAGTTGGATGATCAGCCATGATCATATTGAATGGCGGTGCAGGCTCGAAGGGCCGAATGGCCTGCTCCTGCACCTAATTTCTATGTTTCTATGTTTCTAAACTCCGTCTCATCTTCTCAGTTTTCGCAGTGTGACAGTGGAGGCGTTTGACCAGCATTTATCATTGCTAATGTACACATCTAGTTTACATTCCAGGTGTGGCTCATCGAGGCAATCTCTAACAACACCGCTAATGGTGGCTAGTTAATGACTCCGACTGAACATTTGCTAATCCCAAACGGATCTTTCCTGATTAGCATGAAATGCGGAGTTTTATATTCAAGCTATTAGCCGACTTGATGAGATTACAGTCTGGGTCACTCCTTGGCAGACAGGTTTAATCTGCAAATTAATATTTCAATCAGCGAAAAATGATTGCAATCCACTTAAGAACATATTTAGTAAGTGGCTTTTGTTGAAATCAATTGGATTTGTGCCCCTGTGTCCTTAATTAGTGCACGTTCTACTGAGTTGTGTGTGTCAGAAGTTTGAATAGGCTGCACGGGAAACAGGATGTTTATTTTCTTCTTCTTTCGTGTGGCGTGCACAGCCTAACGTTTTGGGACAACTTGTTCTATTTGATCTGTGTGTGCACGTCGAGTTGATTGCATTAGTCGGACCACGTGAAGGTTGGCAATCTTCCACCCCAGTTCTTGTGCCCTGTCTGTCTCCCACCCACTTTAGTCACGCCCTCCAATCTTGTCAGCGCCTGGACACCTTTTTTCAGAGGCCATCGAAAGGTTGACCAGAATAATGGCTGGATTTATACAGACGCAAAAGGCCTGTCCCACTCGGCCGTCATCATGGCCGTCTGGAGCGCGCGACCTCATTTGAATACCCAGGTTATGATATTTACCCAGTTTATGATATTCATGGTGATTTTCTACAATGTTCCTGTTTCTTGAGTGGTGCTAGCAATTGGAAAAAACTGCAGATGTTATACCCCCTATTCACAAAAAGAGGCGAATGAAAAGTAGCAAGCTGCAGACCTAATTAATCTGTGGGAAGGAACTGCAGATGCTGGTTTAAATTGAAGATAGATACAAAATGCAGGAGTAACTCAGCGGGAACCGGCAGCATCTCTGGAGAGAAGGAATGGATGATGTTTCAGTCTAAAGAAGGGTCTCGACCCGAAACGTCGCCCTGTCCCACTTGGCCGTCATTTACGCGACAGGCGGGTGGCGCGCGAAGATATCCTGGCGCGCTGCGCGATACAGTGCGCAACTCCACACTCCTCCACGCCACTCCGTGCGCCCGTCCCACGCTACCCACATGCTACCAGGTCGCGTAAATGGCGAGCAAATGACGGCCATGTTGGACAGGCCCTTAACTCAGCGGGACAGGCAGCATCTCTGGAGGGGAGGAATGGGTGACGTTTCGGGTCGAGACCTTGCTTCACACTGCGTCTGAAGGTCTTGAGTCTGAGGAAGGGTCTCGAGCCGAAACGTCACCCATTCCTTCCATCCGGAGACGCTGCCTGTCCCGTTGAGTTACTCCAGCAATTTGTGTTTTACTTCGGTGTAAACCAGCGTCTGCAGTTCCTTCCTGCACATTTTACCCAAATGGCACCAGGATTAGGAGGTAGCAGCTACAGGGAGAGGTTGGACAGACTTGGACTGTTTTCCCTGGAAAAACAGACGTTGGCTCATTCCATTCTCCAACATTGGACTAATAGTATTTTACGGGTGTTAGAGGTTATGGGGAGAAGGCAGGAGAATGGGGTTAGGAGGGAGAGATAGATCAGCCATGATTGAATGGCAGAGTAGACTTGATGGGCCGAATGGCCTAATTCTACTCCTATTCCTTATGACCTTATAGGATGCCGACACAGTTACAAAGTGTTCAGTGTCCCTGGAGACAAGTTAGAGAAATCATTATTCATATCGCCCACAACTTCCGTGAAGGGCAGTCAGGCCATAAACACCAATCAGATTGATAATGCCTGAAGGGCCTGCCCCACTATACGAGTCTACCCAAGAGTTCTCCCGAGTTTAAAAAAAAATCAAACTCGTGGTAAGTACGTAGCGGGTACGTCGGAGCTCGGGGACGTCTCTTAGCGGCTCGTAACGCTAACAGCAGTTACTCGGGAAACGCGGTAAACTCGTGAAGTTTTTTCAGCAGTGTGAAAAATGTCCACGAGAGCCCCGAGTACCTACGAGCGGCCATTACCGTAATACTCCGAGTTCAAATTAGGGGAAACCCAGGAGAACTCTTGAATTACCTCGTACAGTGGGACAGCCCCTCGAGTACCGGGGAAAGAAGATAAGGATTGGAGGGTTATAGACCAAACGGGAAACGGTGGAGTGTAGGGGGAGGGGTGGGGGGAGGGCGGGTGGTGTGGGAATGAAGAATTAGTACACGGGCAGTGGTGACGACAGTAGTGAAGACTTAAACAACTTAAAAACATACAGTGCCCCTCCTCCATAATGTTTGGGACAAAGACCCAGCATTTATTTATTTGCCTCTGTACTCCACAATTTGAGATTTGTAATAGAAAAACAAAATCACATGTGGTTAAAGTGTACATTGTCAGATTTTAATAAAGGCTAATTTTATACATTTTATGTTTCACCATGTAGAAATTACAGCAGTGTTTATACCCATTTCAGGGCACCATAATGTTTGGGGCACAGCAATGTCATGTAAATGAAAGTGGTCATGTTTAGTGTTCTGTTGCATATCCTTTGCATGCAATGACTGCTTGAAGTCTGCGATTCATGGACATCTCCAGTTGCTGGGTGTCTTCTCCGGTGATGCTCTGCCAGGCCTGTATTGCAGCCATCTTTAGCTTATGCTTGTTTTGGGGGCTAGTCCCCTTCAGTTTTCTCTTCAGCATATAAAAGGCATGCTCAATTGGGTTCAGATCGGGTGATTGACTTGGCCACTCAAGAATTGACCATTTTTTTTAGCTTTGAAAAACTCCTTTGTTGCTTTAGCAGTATGTTTGGGATCATTGTCTTGCTGTAGAATGAACCGCCGGCCAATGAGTTTTGAACTTGAGCAGATAGGACGTGTCTATACACTTCAGAATTCATTATGCTACTACCAGCAGTTGTATCATCAATGAAGATAAGTGAGCCAGTACCTTCAGCAGCCATACATGCCCAGGCTATAACACCCCCACCACCGTGTTTCACAGATGAGGTGGTATGCTTTGGGTCTTGGGCAGTTCTTTCTCTCCTCCATACTTTGCTCTTGCCATCACTCTGATATAAGGGCCTGTCCCACTTAGGAGAATTTTTAGGCAACTGTGGCGACTGCCACTGTCGTGGCGCGATGCCTGAAATGCACCCCAAGATAAGCTACCGCCTAGTCTACGACAAGCTACGTCAACTGGCGACAAAATTCCTCTCGATTCAGGACGCCAACCTTTGACAACACGGGCGACAACCAACGACACCCAAAGTCAACCTACCTCCACCAGCGACCCTGTTGGCAACAAATGAAGACAATTGAATACTTTTCTTGACGCCGGAATTGTCAAGAGTGTTTTATTGTCATATGCCCCGGACGGGACAATTAAATTCTTAAGGGCCTGCCCCACTATACGAGTTTACCCAAGAGCTCTCGCGAGTTAAAAAAAAAAAAAAATCAAACTCGTGGTAAGCACGTAGAATGTACGTAGGGGGTACGTCCGAGTTCGGGGACGTCTCTTAGCGCCTCGTAACGCTAACGGCAGGTACTCGGGGAAATGCGGTAAGCTCGTGAAGATATTTTAACATGTTGAAAAATGTCCACGAGAGCCCCGAGTATCTACGAGCGGCCATTACCGTAATTCTCCGAGTTCGAATCAGGGCAAACTCGGGAGAACTCTTGAATTACCTCGTACAGTGGGACAGGGCCTTTACTTGCTGCAGCACAACAGAATATGTGACTATGTAAACATTGTATATAACGGGAAAAAAAAGTTCAATAAATAACAAATATAGCGCAAATAACACATAATTGCAGTTCACAGCTTATTTGTTGTCGTGTTTAATAGCCTGATGGCTGTGGGGAAGAAGCTGTTCCTGAACCCGGACGTTACAGTTTTCAGGCTCCTGTACCTTCTTCCCGATGGCAACGGAGAGATGAGTGTGTGGCCAGGATGGTGTGGGTCCTTGATGATGTCGGTGCCTTTTGGAGGCAGCAACTGCGATAGATCCCTTCGATGGTGGGGAGGTCAGAGCCGGAGATGGACTGGGCAGTGGCCACAACGTTTTGTAGTCCATTTCCGCTCCTGGACGTTCAAGTTGCTGAACCAGGCCACGATGCAACCGGTCAGAATGCTCTCCACCGTGAACCTGTAGAAGTTTAGGAGAATACTCTTCGACGTGCCGAATCTCCGTAATCTTCTCAGGAAGTAGAGCCGCTGTGCTGGGTCCAGGAAAGATCTTCTGATACATGCTCGCTCAGGAATTTGAAGTTATTGACCTTCGTCCCGTTGATATAAACAGGATTGTGGGTCCTCATCCTTCCCCTACTAAAGTCCACAATCAGTTCCTTGGTCTTACTGATGCTGAGAGCCAGGTTGTAGTGCTGGCACCATTCGGTCGATCAGTCGCCGGTTGACGTAGGACGATGTAGGTTGTCGCCAATGGAATTCACCGAGGTCATGACCTGGCGTCGTCCTAGCGACAACCTACGACAGGAGAAGACGGGCAACGTCACGCCCACTGCCGCCGAGAGGTTTTGAACATTTCAAAATCCAGCGGCGACAAGAAATAAGTAACAACACTTGAGGAGACCGCTCAGGACCATACAGGCGTCACCCCGCATCACGTCGCAACCATGTGGCGACAGCCTTTTTTCGACTATCGCCGAAAAGATCGCCTAAGTGGGACAGGCCCTATAAGTTAATCTTCATCTCATCTGTCCTCAAGATTTTTTTCCAGAACTGTGGTTGATTTTTTTAAGTACTTTTTGGCAAACTGTAAAGGCCCTGACCCACATTCCCGAGTTACTCACAAACTCTCCCGAGTTTTACCCCTTGATTTGAACTCGGAGAACTCAGTAATAGCCGTTCGTAGGTAGTCTGGGCTATTTTTTTTACTCGTGGACATTTTTCAACATGTTGAAAAAACGTCCCGACTTAACTGATGCCCCGAGTTCCTACGGCTGGCATTACGAGCCGCTACGAAACATCTACGGACTCCTACGAGCTCACTAACGACATTACCCAAGTTCGAATCAAGGGGAAAACTCGGGAGAGTTCATGAGTAACTCAGGAAAGTGGGACAGGGCCTTAACCCGGCCATCCTATTTTTGCGGCTAACCAGTGGTTTGCATCGTGCAGTGTAGCCTCAGTATTTCTGTTCATGAAGTCTCTGCGGACAGTGGTCATTGTCAAATCCACACCTGACTCCTGAAGAGTGTTTCTGATCTGTCGGACAGGTGTTTGGGGATTTTTCTTTATTATAGAGAGAATTCTTCTGTCGTCAGCTGTGGAGGTCTTCCTTGGCCTGCCAGTCCCTTTGCGATTAGTAAGCTCACCAGTGCTCTCTTTCTTCTTAATGATGTTCCAAACAGTTGATTTTGGTAAGCCTAATGATTGGCTGATGTCTCTAACGGTTTTATTCTTGCTTCTCAGTCTCATAATGGCTTCTTTGACTGTCATTGGCACAACTTTGGTCCTCATGTTGATAAACAGCAATAAAAGTTTCCAAAGGTGATGGAAAGACTGGAGGAAAGACTAGGTGCTGAGAGCTCTCTTATACCTGCATTAAGGGGGCAATTAAACACACCTGAGCAATTACAAACACCTGTGAAGCCATGTGTCCCATACAGTATGGTGCCCTGAAAGGGGGGGACTATGTATAAACACTGCTGTAATTTCTACATGGTGAAACCAAAATGTATAAAAATGGCCTTTATTAAAATCTGACAATGTGCACTTTAACCACATGTGATTTTTTTTTCTATTACAAATCTCAAATTGTGGAGTGCAGAGGCAAATGAATATATGGGTCTTTGTCCCACACATTATGGAGGGCACGGTATACCATGGAATTTCCCTTGCAGGAGATGCCACAGGTCATTGTACCGATTCAAACGTTCATAAGTTATACGATACGATAGAACTTTATTTATCCCAGGAGGGAAATTGATCTGCCACCAGTAAAACACAAAATACATTTATCATGAAATTAAAGTGAAGTTACAAGATCAGAATTAAGTCATTCGCCCCATCATGTCTACTCTGCCATTGTTAGCTGTGGGCTAGGTGAAAACGGACAATGAGACAGAGAAACAGAAAATTGGCCCTTTGAGCCATTCGATCACTGCTGATCATCCAAAATCAGTACCCTGTTCCTGTTTTCTCCCCATATCCTTTGATTCCGTTAGCCCTAAGAACCATATCTAACTCTCTCTTTAAAACATCCAGTGAATTGGCCTCCACTGTCTTTTGTGGCAGAAAATTCCACAATTGTTTCCTCATCTCAGTCTTAAATGGCCTACCCCTTATTCTTAACCTGGTTCTGGACTCCCCCAACATCGGGAACTTTTTTTCCTGCATCTAGCCTGTCCAATCCCTTAAGGATTTTAATATGTTTCTATAAGATCCCCTCTCACCCTTCTCAATTTCAGTGGATATAAGCCCAATCATAGTCGTATTCATAGAGTCATAGAGTGATACAGTGTGGAAACAGGCCCTTCGGCCCAACTTGCCCACACTGGCCAACAATGTCCCAGCTACACTAGTCCCACCTGCCCGCGCTTGGTCCAAATCCCTCCAAACCTGTCCTATCCATGTACCTGTACAACTGTTTCTTAAACTTTGGGATAGTCCCAGCCTCAACTACCTCCTCTGGCAGCTTGTACCATACACCCACCGCCCTTTGTGTGAAAAAGTTACCTCTCAGATTCCTATGTTTAAGAAAGAACTGCAGATATTGGAAAAATCGGAGGTAGATAAAAATGCTGGAGAAACTCAGCGGATGAGGCAGCATCTATGGAACGACGGAATATACGGTCGAGACCCTTCTTCAGACACGGTCCATATCCCTCCAAACCTCAAGTAGGGTCCCGACCTGAAATGTCACCTATTCCTTCGCTCCATAGATGCTGCCTCACCCGCTGAGTTTCTCCAGCATTTCTGTCTACCTCAGATTACTATTAAATCTTTTCCCCTTCACCTTGAACCTATGTCCTCTGGTCCTCGATTCCCCTACTCTGATCAAGAGACTGTGCATTTAGACAATAGACAATAGGTGCAGGAGTAGGCCATTCGGCCCTTCGAGCCTGCACCGCCATTCAATGTGATCATGGCTGATCATCCACAATCAGTACCCGTTCCTGCCTTCTCCCCATATCCCTTGCTATTTTTAAGAGCCCTATCTAGCTCTCTCTCTAAAGCATCCAGAGAACCTGCCTCCACCGCCCTCTGAGGCAGAGAATTCCACACACTCACCACTCTCTGTGAGAAAAAGTGTTTCCTCGTCTCCGTTCTGAATGGCTCTTTTTCGACAGTAGGCAAAAAAGCTGGAGAAACTCAGCGGGCGAGGCAGCACCTACGGAGCGTAAGGAATAGGCGATGTTTCGGGTCGAGACCCTTCTTCAGTTTGGTGGGGACGGGACTAACGCTCTGCTTCTTCCTCCGTACGGGCAGGTGTGGGCTTGGCCCCGTAGATGGGGAGCACGCCGATCCAACTTACCAAGGTGAAGCTGGGCAAGCTACAGGTGGTACGCAGGCACCTGCTGCAACGCTATGAGTCCCAGCCCTTCCTCTCCTGCCTGGCAGGCCTCTACGGATGCCAATGGAGGCGCTACCAGCGCACCCGGTTTCTCCCTGGAGAATTCTGCTGCAGCAAGGTAAGGGCTCGGGGCCTCACCCATGGGGTTGCTGCCTCACAGCACCAGCAAACCCTGGTTCGATCCCGACCGCGGGCGGAGTTGAATGGCTGTGTGGAGTTGAAGGAATGAATGCTTTATTGTCACAGTGAAGTTATTTTCTTGCATACGGTGCCAAGGTATGCAAATAGTCACTACATAAAGGGCTCTGACATAGTTACAACAGTATCTGTGCCAGGTCCCCCTTTGTTCTCCCCCTCATGCCCCCCCCCCCCCGACGCCGGGTCCTCCTTTGTCCCTTCCCCCGGCAGCGGTGTCCTCCCTTAAACGCCCCGTCCTCATCCATCAGCCTGCGCCATTGTTGACATCATCATCTGGTTTCCTCCCACACTCCAAAGACGGGCAGGTCTGTTGATTGAGAGGCTTCTGTGAATGACCCCTAAGGAGTGAGGAGCGTAGAGTTAGTGTACGGGGAGATCGCTGGTCGGCACGGACTGGGTGGGCTGAAGGGCCTGTTTCCATACTGTATCTTCATAACTAAAGCTAAAACCAACAGGGGTGAGAGATGTTTCGGGTCGGGACATTTCTTCACACGGTCCTGAAACGTCACCATTTTTCTCCAGAGCTGTTGCCTGACCTGCTGAGTTAGTCCAACACTTCTTTTTCCTGTAAATCCGTATCTGCTCTCACCTCCATTTACCAGTTATCGAGTCGTAGATTCATGAGGGCCTGTCCCACTTGGCTGCCATTTGCGCGTAATTTACGCGGCATCGTTTACGTGCGCGATGACATAGGCGGTGACGCGCGGCCGCACACGGTGTCGCAGAATTTTGTGATGTACAAAATCTTGGCGTGCCATCTGCGTGACGCGCAAATGATGGCCAAGTGGGACAGCCCCTTTAGGGCTATACAGCGCGGAAACAGGCTCTTTGGACAAACTTGCCCACTGTCCACTCTGGGCTAGAACCATTTGACCCATCTCCTATCCAAACATCGTAGACTCAAATGTCGTAGGCCTGTATCTGACTCAATTACTCCATTAGCTCTGGATTTATCTATCGATGCCTCATAATTTTAAACACAGAATTTATATTGGTAATATACTTATGTGCTCTTTATCAAGCCTGTATTCCTCGTGTAAAACGCGAGCTGCCTCCGTGGGCAGGATGGACCAGGCCTCCTTCTGAGGATTTAGTTTAGTTTAGTTCAGTTCAGTTTAGAATCTCAGATTACCTTTCCGAGATGGTTAGTATGTATCAAAGGAGGAAGATTGACTGAACTTTAATGCCTTCCATCACAGTGAGGAATGTGGATTCCACTGTGGCGGATGTTGATGTGCTGTGTGTATATTTGCTTTTCACTTAGTGTGGCTGAATGGTAACTCAAATTTCACTGAACCTTAATTGGTACATGTGACAATGACATTGAATCTTAAATCTTGAATCTAATCGTATGCATTCAATAGCAAGATGAACACAGTGGGGTATGAAGTATGTGGTGGGCCAGCTGAAAGTATAGTGACCTTAGTTTAGTTTAGGTTAGCGAAACAGCGCAGAAACAGACTCTTTTGCCCACAGATTCCGCGCCGACCAGCCATCTCTGCACACTAAAGGGCCTGTCTCACTTGGGCGTCATTTGCGCATCACGCAGATGGCGAGCGAAGATTTTGTACATCCCAAAATCCTGGAGCGCCACACGCGACCGCACGTCACTGCCTACGCCACCAGGCACGCGTGGTGCGCGCCATGCTCGTGTAATGCGCACCATGCGTGCATCACGCGCCTTATAATAGGACTGGACAAGCTAGATGCAGGAAAAATGTTCCCAATGTTGGGCGAGTCCAGAACCAGAGCCCAGTCTTAGAATAAAGGGGAGGTCATTTAAGACTGAGGTGAGAAAAAACTATTTCACCCAGAGAGTTGTGAATTTATGGAATTCCCTGCCACAGAGGGCAGTGGAGGCCAAGTCACTGGATGGATTTAAGAGAGAGTTAGATAGAGCTCTAGGGGCTAGTGGAGTCAAGGGATATGGGGAGAAGGCAGGCACGGGTTATTGATTGGGGATGATCACAATGAGTGGCGGTGCTGGCTCGAAGGGCCGAATGGCCTCCTCCTGCACCTGTTTTCTATGGTTCTAACACGAGCACGTCACGACGCATGCATCGTCAATGATGTCACGTAAATGACGCCCAAGTGGGACAGGCCCTTGACACTATCCTACACCCACTGGGGACAATTTATACTTACACCAAGCCAATTAACCTACAAACCTGTACGTCCTTGGAGTGTGGGAGGAAACCGAAGACCACCCGGAGAAAACCCACGGGGGTCACGGGGAGAACGTGCCAACCCGTAGCCGGGATCGAACCCGGGTCGCCGTCGATGTGAGGCAGCGACCCTACCGCCGCGCCACTGTTCCGCCCTCGCGCTGTGCATCTGCTAACCTCCGTGCTTGCTCTGCCCGCAGTTTGAAATGTTCTCCTTTGGAATCCTGGTCCTGACGTTTGGCTTGGCCTTTGTGCTCCTGTACTTCTGGAGCGAAGCGAAGAATGACTACAATGACTTTGACTGGTGAGTCCATCCTTGCAGGGGCTTCACGCCTCACGGCGCGATGCAAATACAATTGCTAAGGGCTTGGACACGCTAGTGGCAGGAAACATGTTCCCGATGTTGGGGGAGTCCAGAACCAGGGGCCACAGTTTAAGAATAAGGAGTAAGCCATTTAGAACGGAGACGAGGAGACACTTTTTCTCACAGAGAGTGGTGAGTGTGGAATTCCCTGCCTCAGAGGGCAGTGGAGGCAGGTTCTCTGGATGCTTTCAAGAGAGAGCTAGATAGGGCTCTTAAAAATAGCATAGTCAGGGCATATGGGGAGAAGGCAGGAACGGGGTACTGATTGGGGATGATCAGCCATGATCACATTGAATGGCAGCGGTGCTGGCTCAAAGGGCACAATGGCCTACTCCTGCACCTATTGTCTATTGTCTAAATCCGCACCGACATCGATCTGTCACAATGGATCTACATTAGGGGCGGCACGGTGGCGCAGTAGTAGAGACCCAGGTTCGATCCTGACTATGGTTTCCTCAAACATAAGTTCACAAGTGATCGGAGCAGAATTAGGCCATTCGGCCCATCAAGTCTACTCCGCCATTCAATCATGGCTGATCTATCTCTCCCGCCTAACCCCATTCTCCTGCCTTCTCCCTATAACATGGGGATGATCAGCCATGATCACATTGAATGGCGGTGCTGGCTCGAAGGGCTGAATGGCCTACTCCTGCACCTATTGTCTATTGTCTATCCTGAAGATCTGCAGGTTAATTGGCATCTGTAAATTGCCTGTTTCCGCTCTGTATCTCTAAACTAAACTAAACTAAAGGAAGCTATACATGATTATAATAAAGCTGTCCAAAGCATACAGATCATCATGGTCTGGTTTGGCTCAGCCACCAAGCACAGCACCTGGAGGCTGCAGCGAATCGTCCGATCAGCAGAGAAGGTTATTGGCTGCAACCTTCCCCCCATTGACGAACTGTACACTGCAAGGGCCAGGAAGCGAGCGGGCAAGATCATCTCTGACCCCTCTCACCCTGGCCACAAACTCTTTGAATCACTTCCCTCTGGAAGGCGACTCCGGACTGTCAAAGCTGCCACAGCCAGACATAAAAACCGTTTTTATCCACGAGTAGTTGCTCTACTCAACAGCCAAAAATCTGTAGCCTCCCTTTGATCTGGTATTTTATTTCATTCACATGTTTAATCAATGATGTTTTATTCTTAATGTTTTAATGTGTTACATTTTATTCTTAATTGTTTACTGTATGCCGTGTTGTTACTTGCGAGCAGAGCACCAAGGCAAATTCCTTGTATGTGAATACTTGGCCAATAAACTTATTCATTATTCATTCATTCATTATTCATTCATTATTCATTCATACATTCATGAATAAAGATTTAAAAGACTGGAGTGATTGTAATGAGTGGTTGCAGATCCACTTCTGGGACCAGCGCACGGAACGTCGCCTGGCTTGGGCACCATCTTGAGTGGCACATAGAAACATAGAAAATAGGTGCAGGAGGAGGCCACTCGGCCCTTCGAGCCAGCACCGCTATTCATTGTGATCATGGCTGATCGTCCCCAATCAATAACCCGTGCCTGCCTTCTCCCCATATCCCTTGATTCCACCAGCCCCTAGAGCTCTATCTAACCTTCTCTTAAATCCATCCAGTGACTTGGCCTCCACTGCCCTCTGTGGCAGGGAATTCCACAAATTCACTCTCTGGGTGAAAAAGTTTTTTCTCACAGTCTTAAATGACCTCCCCTTTATTCTAAGACTGTGGCCCCTGGTTCTGGATTCGCCCAACATTGGGAACATTTTTCCTGCATCTAGCTTGTCCAGTCCTTTTATAATTGTATGTGTTTCTATAAGATTCCCCCTCATCCTTCTAAACTCCAGTGAATACAAGCCTAGTCTTTTCAATCTTTCCTCATATGACAGTCCCGCCATCCCAGGGATCAATCTCGTGAACAGGCACATGATCTAACTAACTGGAGAATTCTTTCAAAGGGCCAGTATAGAGTCAATGGGCCAAATGGCCTCTGGTGTTGCATCTAATTCGGGTTGTCGCAAGATTACAAATATCGGTTTGCTATTCCTTCTTTCCTTCTGCAGGAATTTCTATCGGGATCGATGGTTCCCCTGGTCAGCCGTGGTGCTGGGCGTGACGGTGACGTTTTTTACATACATCGCCATCTTACTGGTGAGTAAAGTATCTGCACCAACTCCTACAGACACGCCTATAAATGTAGAAAGCATTTTATCAGGATGCATCGCAGCATGGTTTGGGAACCCCTCCATCCAAGAACGCAAGAAAAAAAAATCGCAACGAATCGTGGACGCAGCCCAGACCATCACACGAACCGACCTCCCTTCTATTGAAAGACACAAACACGCTGGCGTAACTCAGCGGGACAGGCAGCATCTCTGGAGAGAGGGAACGGGTGAGGTTTCGGGTCGAGACCCTTCTTCGAACTGCTGTCTGTGCCTATCTCCCTTCCATTGACTCCATTTACACCTCACGCTGCCTCGGCAAGGCCAGCAGCATCATCAAGGACCAGTCACTCCCTCTTCTCCCCTCTCCCGTCGGGCAAGAGGTACAGGACTGTGAAAATGCACACCTCCACATGGTTCCAGGGATGGTTTCTTCCCAGCTGTTATCAGGCAACGGAATAACCCTACCACAACCAGAGAGCAGTGCTGAGCTACTATCTACCTGATCGGAGCCCCTCGGATTATCTGTGATCGGACTTTACTGGCTTTTCCCTTGCACTAAACGTTATTCCCTTATCATGTTTAAGAAAGAACTGCAGAAGCTGGAAAAATCGAAGGTAGACAAAAATGCTGGAGAAACTCAGCGGGTGAGGCAGCATCTATGGAGCGAAGGAAATAGGTGACGTTTCGAGTCGGGACTAAGAGAGCATTTTTGTCTACCTTCCCTTACCCTGTATCTGTATTCTGCGGTTGGCTCGATTGTGATCATGTATTGTCTTTCTGCTGACTGGTTAGCACGCAACAAAAGCTTTTCACTGTACCTCGGTACACGTGACAATGGAGTAAACTGAACTGGGAACACACTGGGAGAGGCAGTGCCAAACGTTGAGTGTTCCTGGTCTTCTCTCCCCAAATTGTCCCCTCCGCATATCGCCTCCAGCCAATCTCCGCTATCTCCTCCCATCTCTCCCCCTCCCGAACGGCCCGTCCCACTTAGGCTATTTTTAGGCGACTGCCCGCGACTGTCATAGTCGTAGCAGGTCGCTGAGAAAACGGCGACTGGACCCCCCCTTCGACGTAAAATTTGAAATGGAATCATCACTTTAACATCAACAAAAAACGAAATCATCGCCTGTAGTCGCCTAAACAATCGCCTAAGTGGGACAGGCCCTTGACGATGTCACGTGTACTGCGGTACAGTGAAAAGCTTTTGTTGCGTGCGTTTTGGGTCGGGACATTTCTTCACCGCGTCCCGAAAAACGTCACCTATCGATGTTCTCCAGAGCTGCTGCCTGATCGGCTGAGTTACTCCAGCACTTTGTGTTATATTTTGTAAATCAGTATCTGCAGTTTGTTGCCTCCACCTCTTACTTGCCAGTTCATGTTCAGCCCCTTCCCCATACCTCCATTTACCAGCTATCCCCCCCCTCTAAGCAAGGCTTGGACAGCAAGGTTTTTGGTGAATTGGTTCGTTGGGTCATTAGCGGTAAAGTTGCTGCCGCACAACGCCTGAGGCCCGGGTTCGATCCCGGCTACGGGTGCTGTCTGTACGGAGTTTGCACGTTCTCCCCGTGACCTGCGTGGGTTTTCTCCGAGATCTTCGCTTTTCTCCCACACTCCAAAGACGTACAGGTTTGTAGGTTAATTGGCTTGGCATTAATGTAAAATTGTCCCGTGTGTGTGTGGGATAGTGTCAGTGTGCGGGGATCGCTGGTCAGTGCGGACTTGGTGGGCTGAAGGGCCTGTTTCCGTACTGTATCTCTAAACAGGTAGAAGGTACAGGAGCCTGAAGACTGCAACGTCCAGGTTCAGGAATAGCTACATCCCCACAGCCATCAGGCTATTAAACTCGTGAAACAAATCTCTGAACACTAATAGACCATTATCTGTTTATATGCACTTTATCTGCTTATTTATTGATGTGTGTATATATTTATATATAATGGTATTTGGACACACTGATCTGTTCTGTATTCATGCCTACTATGTTCTGTTGTGCTGATGTAAAGCAAGAATTTCATTGTCCTATCTGGGACACATGACGATAAGCTCTCTTGACTCTTGAACTAAATTAAACACTTGCATTAAGGGTCCCGACCCGAAACCTCACCTATCCATGTCTTCCGTAGATGCTGCCTGAGTTCCTCCAGCACTTTATGTATTTTTCTCTAGATTTCAGCATCTGCAGTTCCTCGTGTGTTCACTTTTGTGTCTTGCAGGTTCTGGCGATCTGTTTACTGAGCGAAAGCCAAAGATTGTACCTATTCTGGGGACACAAGGTACCGACCCTCTCCTGTACATTACCTCTCTCTCTCTCTCGTGTTCGGGGCGGCGCGCTGGCGCAGTGCTAAAGTTGCTGCCTCTTATCGCCAGGGTCCCCGGTTCGATCCTGACAGAGATTGATAGAGGGTACACAAAAAGCTGGAGAAACTCAGCGGGTGCAGCAGCATCTAAGGAGCGAAGGAGATAGGCGACGTTTCGGGTCGAGACCCTTCTTCAGACAGAGATTGATAGATTCTTGATTAGTACGGGTGTCAGGGGTTGTGGGGAGAAGGCAGGAGAATGGGGTTGAGAGGTGGGAGAATCCACGACCAAAGGCCATGGCGTCAGAATAATGTCAGGACGTACCCTTAGAAAGTAGATGAGACAATAGACAATAGGTGCAGGAGCAGGCCATTCGGCCCTTCGAGCCAGCACCGCCATTCAATGTGATCATGGCTGATCATCCCCAATCAGTACCCCGTTCCTGCCTTCTCCCCATATCCCCTGACTCCGCTATTTTTAAGAGCCCTATCTAGCTCTCTCTTGAAAGCATCCAGAGAACCGGCCTCCACTGCCCTCTGAGGCAGAGAATTCCACAGACTCACCACTCCCTGTGAGAAAAAGTGTTTCAAGTGTTTCTACTCCTTATTCTTAAACTGTGGCCCCTGGTTCTGGACTCCCCCAACATCGGGAACATGTTTCCTGCCTCGAGCGTATCCAAACCCTTAATAATCTTATATGTTTCAATAAGAGAACCTCTCATCCTTCTAAACTCCCAACTCGTATACAAGCCCAACTGTTCCATTCTCTCAGCATATGACAGTCCCGCCATCCCGGGAATTAACCTTGGAGGAATTTCTTTAGTCAGAGGGTAGTGAATCTGTGGAATTAATTGCCACAGACGGCTGTGGAGGCCAAGTCAATGGTTGTTTTTAAGGCAGAGATAGATAGATTCTTGATTAGTACAGGTGTCAGGGGTTATGGGGAGAAGGCAGGAGAATGGGGTTGAGGGGAAAGATACATCAGCCATAATTGAATGGCGGAGTGGACTTGATGGGCCGAATGGCCTAATTATGCTTCTGAGACTTATGAACTCATGAACATAGGAAACTAATCAATAGGAAATGATCAGACTCACACATAGTGATTAGAATTCATAGTCTTTTATTAGCAACTCTGCAGAGGAAACACAAGGTGCTTTCATATCCATGCATTCAGCTGTCTAACTGGAGAGAGAGAGCTCTCTAATAAGCCTGTGGGCGGACCAGTAGTATGAGTGACATAAGGAATGTGCAGCAAGCATAATCTGTGTGGTAACATATATATAGTATCGGCACGCTGATCGACAGCTGGCAAGGGGGTGATGGGTTGAGCGGCCTCCACCTGTGCTGTAAGTCTATGTGACGGAGAGTTACAGACTTGCTCCTTTGACCTGTCGCTCTGTTTGCCCACAGATCGGGATTGTGTTGGTGTTTGCGTTCTCCGCTGTCGCCATTGGCTTCCTCTACAGTCAGTGGCAAGAAGAATGGAACACCTTTATCATCTCATTTCAGGTACGCACGTGACGTTTTCCACCGTACCTCGGTACACGTGACATTAACAATAAACTAAAGCAAAGCATAGAAACATAGACAATAGGTGCAGGAGTAGGCCATTCGGCCCTTCGAGCCAGCACCGCCATTCATTGTGATCATGGCTGATCGTCCCCAATCAATAACCCGTGCCTGCCTTCTCCCCATATCCCTTGATTCCACTAGCCCCTAGAGCTCTATCTAACTCTCTCTTAAATCCATCCGGTGACTTGGCCTCCACTGCCCTCTGTGGCAGGGAATTCCATAAATTCACAACTCTCTGGGTGAAAAAGTTGTTTCTCACCTCAGTCTTAACTGATCTCCCCTTTATTCTAAGACTGTGTCCCTGGTTCTGGACTCGCCCAACATTGGGAACATTTTTCCTGCATCTAGCTTGCCCAGTCCTTTTATAATTTTATATGCTTCTATAAGATGCCCCCTCATCCTTCTAAGCTGAAGCTAAACTAGTTTAATGCCCCCCCCCCTCCCAACTTCCTTTTCCTGTGGCCCCACATTACCCTTCTCATGTATCCATCTAACTGCCCTCCAGCTCCACTGTGAATCATCTACTAGGCGGCTGCATATGTGGTTTGACCCCCAAAAAATTGCTACAATAGGTTTCTCAACAGATTTTTGTAGTATCAGTTTTGTAGCATCGTACCAAAAGTCTACCACAGTCACACCACTGGAAAGGTCTAATTTTCAAGATGGCGTCCAAGATGGCCGCCAATTCCTTAAAATACCCATTAAACAATGCACTGTGCTTACAGTGTAATCATCCCGCAGTGCCTCCTAAACACGGCACCGTGACCGTAAGACATCGGGCGGCATGGTGGCGTTCAGGGCAAGGTAAAGCCAGCAAAGTCCGATGAAGGATAGTCTGAGGCTCACCAATGAGGTGGATAGTCGTTCAGCAGACTGGATAGACTCGGCTTGTACTCGCTAGAATTTAGAAGATTGAGTGGGGATCTTACCTTATCTGAGGAAACACATTCTTGCCATAGAGGGAGTACAGAGAAGGTTCACCAGACTGATTCCTGGGATGGCAGGACTTCCATATGAGGAAAGACTGGATAGACTTGGCTTGTACTCGCTAGAATTTAGAAGATTGAGGGGGGGTCTTATAGAAACTTGCAAAATTCTTAAGGGGTTGGACAGGCTAGATGCAGGAAGATTGTTCCCGATGTTGGGGAAGTCCAGAACACGGGGTCACAGTTTAAGGATAAGGGGAAAATCTTTTAGATCCGAGATGAGAAAAACATTTTTCTCACAGAGAGTGGTGAATCTCTGGAATTCTCTGCCACAGAAGGTAGTTGAGACCAGTTCATTGGCTATATTTAAGAGGGAGTTAGATGTGGCCCTTGTGGCTAAAGGGATCAGGGGGTATGGAGAGGTACGGGATACTGAGTTGGATGATCAGCCATGATCATATTGAATGGCGGTGCAGGCTCGAAGGGCCGAATGGCCCACTCCTGCACCTATTTTCTATGTTTCTATGTAAGACATTGGGCTTCGCGGTGGCGTTCAGTGCAAGGTAAACCCAGCAAAGTCCGATCAAGGATAGTCCGAGGGTCACCAAAGAGGTGGATAGTAGTTCAGCGCTGCTCTCTGGTTGTGGTAGGATGATCCAGTTGCCTGATAACAGCCGGGAAGAAACTGTCTCTGAATCTGGAGGTGTGAATTTTCACACTTGTCGCAAGTGTGAAAATTGCTTTAGGGCGGCACGGTGGCGCAGCGGTGAGTTGCCACCTCGCAGCGCCAGAGACCCGGGTTCGATCCTGACTACGGGTGCTGTCTGTACGGAGTTTGCACGTTCTCCCCGTGACCTGCGCAGGTTTTCTCCGGGCGTTCCGGTTTCCCCCCCACACTGTAAAGTCGTACAGTTTTGTAGGTTAATTGGATTCTGTTCAAGATTGTAGAAATTGACCCTGGGGCACGGATTCGGCGGGCTGGAGGGTCTGTTTTCGACGCTGCATCTCTAAAGTCTATAACACAAATCAGCCATGATCACAGTGAGTGACGGCACCAACTAAAGGGGCCGAGTGGTCTATTTTCTTCTGTTCACGTGTTGCTTCTCTCTGGTTCGAGGTGACATCACCTTCCGAGACTCAGCAAGGAGTGGCCATGCAGATGCACTTTGATGTTAACATGCTTTGATGTTAATCAATTCTGGTTCAAAGTTATAGGATCAAAAGTAGGTCTTTTTGCCCATAATTTTCATGGCTGATCTATCTTTCCCTCTCATCTCCATTCTCCTGCCTTCTCCCCATAACCCTTGACACCCGTACTGATCAAGAATCTATCTCCGCCTTAAAAATATCCACCGACTTGGCCTCCACAGCCTTCTATGGCAATGAATTCCACAGATTCACCACCCTCTGACTAAAGAAGTTCCTCCTCACCTCCTTTCTAAAAGGCGCCCTTTTAATTTGAGGCTGTGACCTCTGGTCCTGGACTCTCCCACCAGCGGAAACATCCTCTCCACATCCACTCTATCCAGGCCTTTCAATATTCTGTGTATTTCAATGAGGTCTCCCCCTCATCCTTCTAAACTCCAGCGAGTACAGGCCCAGTGCCGTCAAACACTCATCATATGTTAACCCACTCATTCCTGGGATCGTTCTTGTAAACCTCCTCTGGACCCTCTCCAGAGCCAGCACGTCCTTCCTCAGATATGGTGCCCAAAACTGCTCACAATGCTCCAAATGCGTTGGTCGGTGGGGGCGTTGCGAGCCGGCAGCCCTGCCAGCAGCGTGTTAGATTTTTCTACTTTTTTTGTTTTTTTAGTGTATCCCAATGTGTGATTTTAATGTTTCTCTGTGTGTTTTGTGTGGGGGGTTTTGGGGGAAACCGCTTCGGTCGCCTCCTCCACGGAGAGGCGACTTTTTCCATGTCGCCTCCCCCGTTTTATAACAGCAAGGATCGGTGCGGCCTTTCCCGGAAACGTGTGCGGGCCTTCAGCTTCAGCAGCGGGCGCAGCGAGGACTCTTTTGTCGCGGAGCGGGCGAGCCCTCGCCGGTGGTCGCCGGGGGGAGCGCTCCGTTCACTGGCCCGCGGCAACCTGAAGCCGGGGTCTGCGGAGCTCCAGCTGGCATGGCGTCTGGAGCCTGGGACCCTGGAGGAGAAGATCTCCGACCGCCGGCTCGCGGCCTACTTCTAACCATGGGCATGACGGGGATTACCATCCGGAGCGGGATCCCTCGCCGGGGATCCCTGGAGAGGAGCTCTGGCCGCCGGCCCTGCGGTCTGCGGTGCTTCTTGCTGTGGCGTGGCGGGGACTTTAAATCTTCGACCGCCGGCCTGCGGCCTACACCAACCTGAAGCCGCGGTCTCCGGTGGGGGAGCACCGATTCAGGACTTACCTGGACTTTTTACCGTCTACTCATCTAGATGCGCGCAGCGGCGACTGCGGAGGTTTGTGGTCCAGACCACGGGGGAAAATGGAGGAGGACCGACCAAGTTTTGTGCCTTCCGCCACAGTGATGAATGCTGTGGTGGATGTTTATGTTAAATTTTTATTGTGTTTCGTGTGCTCTTTTTTCATTGTTGATTACCGCTGCTGGCAAATTCATTTCACTTGCACTTTATGTGCAAGTGACAAATAAAACTGTACTTGACTTGAGTTGACTCCCCGTGACCTGCGTGGGTTTTGCTCTGAGATCATCGGTTTCCTCCCACTTTCCAAAGACGTGCGGGTTTGTAGGTTAATTGGCTTGGTATAAATGTAAATTGTCCCTAGTGTGTGTAGGGCAGTGTTAGTGTGCGGGGATCGCTGGTCGGTGCGGACTCAGTGGGCCAAAGGGCCTGTTCCATGCTGTATCTCCAAACTAAACTAAACTGAAGAAGGGTCTCGACCTGAAAAGTCACCTATTCCTTTTCAAAAGAGAATGCTGTCTAACCCATTGGGCTACTCTAGTTTTTTGTGTCTATCTTCGGTTTAAACCAGCATCTGCAGTTCCTTCCTACGCTAAATATCATATGATTCTCTACATTTCTTGCAACATGGTGACCATAACGACTACTGAACTGACCGAAGAGATTCCTCCTCACCTCGATCCTCTCTGCTTGTGTTGCAGGTCACAGCTCCCTATCTGCATATTGGAGGTGTGGCAGTCTTGACCACACTCTCCTGGCCTGTGGCCCAACACTTCAGCAAGATGACCGGCAAAGGTGAGACCGACCAAAAGCAAAATACCGCAGACCTGGCAAATGCCAAGTAGGAGTGCGCAGGATGAGTGCACAGTGTCGCCCTGTGATGTCCCACAATCCATGTTCCTCTTCACTCTGTCTTTGATGTTTCGTTCAATTTAGTTTAGTATAGCTGAGTCTCCGATGCAGGCTCTCATTCGTTCCGTGCCTTCCCAAACCTCCAGTGTCCTGCTCCCCCGACTCTCCGTCTGAAGAAGGGTCTCAACCCGCAACGTCACCCATTCCTTCTCTCCAGAGATGCTGCCTGTCCCGCTGAGTTATCCAGCTTTTTGTGTCTATCTTCGGTTAGTTTAGTTTAGTGTCGTTAGTTTAGTTTAGTGAAGTTAGTTTAGTTTGTTTGTTTGTTTGTTTATTTATTTGCACCATGTTTTAAAAGAAGACAATTTATAATCCCATACAGTGCTGGGAGGGAAGGGCAGCTCAGAGGGCTTATACAAAGTCCGCTCCCATCTGAAAATGAGCGTTAATGGCAAATCAGGGGGTAGGAAAAATAAAAAAGACAATAATAAACAGTTTAAAAATGAAAGTTAAAAATATGAAATTAAAAATATGAAAATAAATAAAATAATAAGGTATAGTATGAGATAAGTCAACAGAAGTAGTTTGAGCTCATAAATAGCATTACAAAAAGCTGGAGGTCAGAACTCAGGACATGATGAGAAACTTTTTAAGCTCAATCTTAAAGGTGGCTAAGGAGGTGTGAGACTTTAATGACAGAGGCAGGGTATTCCAAAATTTAGGACCTTTAAAAGTAATGCAATGTTGGTGTTTGGATGTTCGACAAAACGGAAGATGAAGATCATTTCTTCTTCTGGTTGGGTAATGGTGAATATGAGAAGAAAGGGTGAAAAGATGGTGAAGAGAAACAGGCAAATCATGTTTACATTTAAGATATTTGAAAATAAAAATACATATTTGGAATGCATTCAGTTTATCTACAGACAAAATTGAGTACTTTCTTGAAGAGAGGGGCAGAAGGTTCTTGTGAAATTTGAATGAGAAATTGATCTCATAAATATCTTCTGTATGATGAGTAGCTTAGAAAGATAGGAAGGATAGGTAGAACCCCAAACAATATTACAATAATTGAAATAAGGAAAAATCAAACTGTAATATATTATTAGATGGGAAGACGGGTGAATAAATACACAAACCTTTCTCAGAATACCAAGCATTTTCATTCATGTTCTACAGACAATATTGATATGTTCTTTCCATTAAATTTTGATCAATGGTTACTCCTAAAAATTTTGTATATGTTACTTCAGGAATTTCATGTCCATTGATAAAAATTTTAGATTTGTCTTTGGGGAAAAATGTTGTTTTTGTTGCAGAAGGTCATGTGATTGCATTTTTTGATATTGAGAGAGAGCCTGTTCACTTCAAACCACTTAGAGACATGAGACATTTCTTCATTAACTAATTCAACCAATGATTTTAGATCACTATGTGAAGCTATAAGATTGGTGTCATCGGCAAACAGGATAGGAAGAAGTACTCTACAGGTATAGGATAAGTTATTTATATAGATCAAGAATAGTAAAGGACCAAGGATGGAGCCTTGTGGTACCCCACAGTGAATGATCCATTTTTTTGGATGAGCTTCCATTTAGACAGACAAATTGCACTCTATTTGCTAAATAGTTGGTTAACCATAGAAGCGCTACATCCTTTACCCCATATCTATTGAGTTTAGAGATTAAGATTGAATGGTTGGCTGTATCAAATGCCTTGGATAGATCTAGAAAGACACCAAGAGCAAATGTATTTTTCATCTAGAGCAGTAGAGATGTTATTAATAAGTTGTAATAATGCATGCTTCGTAGTACTTCTTCCTAAAGCCATATTGATGGTTATACAAAATATTATTCACAGTTAGATGGTTTAGGATTCTTGTGTACACTAGTCTTTCTATGATTTTTGAGAGACAGGGGAGAATAGATATTGGGCGGTAATTCCCAAATTCTTTAGGGTCACCTGATTTATAGATAGGTATGACTTTGGCAATCTTTAAATCTTGAGGAATGACACCAGATTGGAGAGAGAAAGAAAAAATATGTGCAAGTGGCTCAGTAATATGATCAATAACTTTTTTTTAAGAGAGTGGTTCTAACTCCATCATGGCCTTCTGCAGAGTTCTTTAGACTCACAATTATGTTGTAGACTTCTTTGGGACAAGGGGGATGGAAGGTGGACAAAGTAGAGAATTGACCGTTAATCGATTTACAAGGGTCTTCATTAGAGTCCTTAATGGCTGAAGCCAAGGAGGGCCCAAGGTTGACAAAAAAATCATTAAAACCATCTCCTTTGGGTTATGAATAGTACCATCCCTTCCTAACATCTCTGTGAGCACAGCAGGTGGGGCTCTTTTGCGATTTAGCACTTGGTTGATGAGGTTCCAAGTTGATTTGATGTCATTTGACGCTTGCATGAATTTATCAGTAAAGTATTTTTTTTACTTGCCTTAAATAGTGAGTAAGATTATTTTTGTAAGCTCTATATGATTCCACATTGAATGGCGTGGGATGCAAAATAGATTTCTTGTATAGTTTATTTTGAATCAAAATGCGTTTCTTCAATTCTTTAGTGAACAAACTTTAGTTTGTCAAATGAGGCAGCTTTCTTAATCTTGGTAGAAATTAAGGGAAACCATTTCCCCAAAGAGGTATTAATAAGGGAAAGGAATGCCTGATAAGCTTCATTGACATCTTGCAGCCTAAGAACCTCATCCCATGATAGTCCACCAATTACACATTTAAAAGCTTCCATATTTCTATTGGTATATTTGCGATATTCTGTTCCCTTATGATCACAGCTATTGCTTTTACTTATTCCGTTTGAGTTGATATGTACAATTTGGAATATAGGGAGATGATCAGAGATATCAGCTAACAATATACCAGAAGACATTTTGTAATCCAGACAGTTTGCCAAGATGTTATCAATGAGTGAAGCTGAGGTGCTGGTTATTCTCGTCGGTTTATGTATCAATGGATAAAAGTGAGTTGAAAAAAGAACATTAAGGAAATCTGTTGAGAGAGGTGAATCGCTTTTAAGGAGGTTGATGTTTAAGTCTCCAAGTAGAAAACACATTTTACGTTCTTTGGTTATCATTTCTAGCGTCAGACAGAGGGCATCAATAAATGTGACAGAATCAGAATCTGGAGGTCTATAGATGCCACCAATGATGATGTTTTTCCCACCAAAGTTTGGGCAAGAAGTAATTTCAACAAAAACAGATTCAACACTAGTTTTGCCTAAGTGTACACTATCGTTTTTATGAATACAGTTATAATTGTCTAGCAGATAAATCGAAACTCCACCTCCTGCTTTGTTCTTTCTACAAGAATGGAATGCATTGTATTGTGAGAAAGGATAGAGACCTGTGATATCATCCTTGAGCCACGTTTCAGAAAAAGCCATTACAGAAAGATTATGATTTAACGTGGATAAATAAGAGGTCAAGTGGTCATAATTTCTGGGCAGACTGCGGACATTTAAATACAAGGAGGAAAAGGATCCTGGGCCTGAGAAGTCATTACATGGCTGCTTCTGTAACAAATTGATGAACTGATCATCAGAGTAATATTGACATGATACATTAGCATTCTTAAAGCCATCAGAGTTCATATCAGGATTATAGAGTCCATCATGCCTGTCATCATTATCAGTATTACATGTGATGAGAGGATTAGAGGCTATAGAATTGTCCTGAGTTTGACCATTATCTATAAGTGAGCTTAAAGAGTTCAAATCCATAAAGAAGTTAAAAAAAAAGGCAATGCAGCAGCATCCAACACTGACCAGTCCGGCAGGGAGTAGACTAGGCTACTGTCTCACTTGATGGTTTGCGTTGGTTGGCAGGATGGACAATAAGACGGCCGTGCCTTAAGTAAGCAGTGTCCCCACGATCCCGTGCTGCTCGCATTGCTGGGAGCAGCTCCTTCCACTTTTGGCAAACTATTTGCTGACACTAATTTAGTGTCGATAGTTTAGTTTAATGAAGTTAGTTTAGTTTAGTGAAGTTAGTTTAGTTTAGTGAAGTTAGTTTAGTTTAGTGAAGCTAATTTAGTTTAGTTTAGTGAAGTTAGTTTTAGTTTAGTGAAGTTTAGTTTAGTGAAGTTTAGTTTAGTGAAGTTAGTTTAGTTTAGTGAAGTTAGTTTAGTGAAGTTAGTTTAGTTTAGTGAAGTTAGTTGAGTTTAGTTTAGTGTCATTAGTTTAGTTTAGTGAAGTTAGTTTTAGTTTAGTGGTTAGTTTAGTGAAGTTAGTTTTAGTTTAGTGAAGTTAGTTTAGTTTAGTGAAGTTAGTTTAGTTTAGTGAAGTTAGTTTTAGTTTAGTGAAGTTAGTTTAGTTTAGTGTTAGTTTAGTTTAGTTAGTTTAGTTTAGTGAAGTTAGTTTAGTGAAGTTAGTTTTAGTTTAGTGAAGTTAGTTTAGTTTAGTGAAGTTAGTTTAGTTTAGTGAAGTTAGTTTAGTTTAGTGAAGTTAGTTTAGTTTAGTGAAGTTAGTTTAGTTTAGTGAAGTTAGTTTTAGTTTAGTGAAGTTAAGTTTAGTGAAGTTAGTTTAGTGAAGTTAGTTTAGTTTAGTGAAGTTAGTTTAGTGAAGTTAGTTTAGAAAGTTAGTTTAGTTTAGTGAAAGTTAGTTTAGTGAAGTTAGAGGTTTAGTTTAGTGAAGTAGTAGTTTAGTGAAGTTAGTTTAGTGAAGTTAGTTTTTAGTTTAGTGTTAGTTTAGTGAAGTTAGTTTAGTGAAGTTAGGTTTAGTTTAGTTTAGTTTAGTGAAGTTAGTTTAGTGAAGTTAGTTTAGTTTAGTGAAGTTAGTTTTAGTTTAGTGAAGTTAGTTTAGTTTAGTGAAGTTAGTTTAGTTTAGTGAAGTTAGTTTAGTGAAGTTAGTTTCGTTTAGTTTAGTGAAGTTAGTTTAGTTTAGTGAAGTTAGTTTAGTGAAGTTAGTTTTAGTTTAGTGAAGTTAGTTTAGTTTAGTGAAGTTAGTTTAGTGAAGTTAGTTTAGTTTAGTAAAGTTAGTTTAGTTTAGTGAAGTTAGTTTTAGTTTAGTGAAGTTAGTTTAGTTAAGTTAGTTTAGTTTAGTGAAGTTAGTTGAGTTTAGTTTAGTGTCATTAGTTTAGTTTAGATAAAAATTGTGGAAACAGACCCTTCGGCCCACCAAGTCCGTGTCAACTAGCGATCACCCCGCACACTAGGGGCATTTTACAATTTTTACCGCAGCCAATTAACCTACAACCCTGGACGTCTTTGGAGTGTGGGATGAAACCGGAGCACCCGGAGTAAACCCACGCAGGTCACGGGGAGAACGTACAAACTCCGCACAGGCAGCACCCGTGGTCGGGATCTCCCGTGGCTGCAAGGCAGCAACTCTCCCGCCACGCCACCCTGCTGTTCCTCTGTTCCATTGTTTACCTCCTCCTCTTCAACACAGGCACAAGGATAGGAAATGTTTACAGCCAGAGGGTGGTGAATCTGTGCACAATCTCTCCCCTCTCATCTTAAACCTACATCCTCTGCTTCTTGATTCCCCTCTCTTCAACCTCAAGTTCCAGGCACTCACCGCCCCTCTTTCTTTAAAACCTGCCCCACACATCTCCTTTAAACTTTGTCCCTCTCGCCTTGAAGCTGTGCCTTGTAGTATTTGATAATTCCATCCTGAGAGAAAAAGGGTTCTGACTGTCTACCTCTCCATGTCTCTCATATCTTTATACAGTACATATGCAAAAGTGCTGGAGAAACTCAGCGGGTGCAGCAGCATCTATGGAGCAAAGGAAACAGGCAACATTTCGGGCCAAAACCCTTCTTCGGATATAGTACCATCATTATATAGTGCCATCATAAGTGATTGGAGCAGAATGAGGCCATTCGGCCCATCAAGTCTTCCCCATCATTCAATCATGGCTGATCTATCTCTCCCTCCTATCCCCATTCTCCTGCCTTCATCCCATAACCCCTGACACCCGTATTGATCAAGAATGTATCTATCTCTGGCTTAAAAATATCCACTGACTTGGCCTCCACAGCCTTCTGTGGCAAAGAATTCCACAGATTCACCACCCTCTGACTAAAGAAATTCCTCCTCGTCTCATTCATAAAGGAACGTCCTTTAATTCTCAGGCTGTGGCCTCTAATCCTAGAATCTCCCACTAGTGGAAAGATCCTCTCCACATCCACTCTATCCAAGCCTTTCAGAAGGGTCTTGACCCGAAACACCACCATTCCTTCTCTCCAGAGATGCTGCCTGTCCCGATGAGTTACTCCAGCATTTTGAGTCTATTTTCATTTTAAACCCAGCATCTGCAGTTCCTTCTTGCATATTTCACTAATTGGTGAGTTTCAATGCAGTTCCCCCTCATCCTTCTAAACTCCAGCAAATTGTTGGCCTTTATAACAAGAGGAATCGAATATAGGAGCAAAGGAGTCCTTCTGCAGTTGTACAGGGCCCGAGTGAGACCACACCTGGAGTATTGTGTGCAGTTTTGGTCCCCTAATTTGAGGAAGGACATTCTTGCTATTGAGGGAGTGCAGCGTAGGTTTACAAGGTTAATTCCCGGATGGCGGGACTGTCATATGCTGAGAGAATGGAGCAGCTAGGCTTGTACACTCTGGAGTTTAGAAGGATGAGAGGGGATATCATTGAAACATATAAGATTGTTAAGGGTTTGGACACGCTAGAGGCAGGAAACATGTTCCCGATGTTGGGGGAGTCCAGAACCAGGGACCACAGTTTAAGAATAAGGGGTAAGCCATTTAGAACGGAGACGAGGAAACACTTTTTTTCACGGAGAGTTGTGAGTCTGTGGATTTCTCTGCCTCAGAGGGCGGTGGAGGCCGGTTCTCTGGATGCTTTCAAGAGAGAGCTAAATAGGGCTCTTAAAAATAACGGAGTCAGGGGATATGGGGAGAAGGCAGGAACGGGGTACTGATTGTGGATGATCGGCCATGATCACATTGAATGGCGGTGCTGGCTCGAAGGGTCGAATGGCCTACTCCGGCACCTATTGTCTATTGTCTATTGTCATTTGTTAATAAACAAAGCCGGGGGGGGGGGGGGGGGGGAGGGGGACCACAGGAAGATGAAAGGACTGTACGTAAATCTGTTTCCAGCTTTTCATCTTTCTGCTGACGAAGCATAAATGAACAATTTGTTTGTGATACATCAGATGCTGAAACAGTGTCTGCATTTAGCATGTTGCAATTAATGGAACAAAAACTGCTTTGTCCACACTGGCAGCTGCTAGTAAATACTTTCTGTTGTGGTCGCCCAATTAGCAAATAAAGCCTCACCCACCAAAGGGAATTAGTTTGTTTCGTTTATTGTCAACTCTGCCAGTGTTGCCGTGGGAAACGTTCTTTGAACTTTAGTTTAGTGGTAGACAGACACAGAACGCTGGAGTAACCCAGCGTGTCGGGCAGCATCTGTGGAGAAAAGGAATGCGTGACGTTTCGGGTCAATAGACAATAGGTGCAGGAGTAGGCCATTCGGCCCTTCGAGCCTGCACCGCCATTCAATATGATCATGGCTGATCATCCAACTCAGTATCCCGTACCTGCCTTCTCTCCATACCCCCTGATCCCTTTAGCCACAAGGGCCACATCTAACTCCCTCTTAAATATAGCATTTAAGAGCCCTATGTAGCTCTCTCTTGAAAGTATCCAGAGAACCGCCCTCTGAGGCAGAAAATTCCACAGACTCACCACTCTCTGTGAGAAAAAGTGTTTCCTCGTCTCTGTTCTAAATGGCTTACTCCTTATTCTTAAACTGTGGCCCCTGGTTCTGGACTCCCCCAACATCGGGAACATGTTTCCTGCCTCTAGCGTGTCCTAACCCTTAGCAATCTTAACAAGCAGTTGGGTCCGTTTCTTCAGCAATGCATGCCTCTTTGTGGGGTGAGCTTTGTCCGTTTTGCACTTTTATTGTTTGTTTTCAATGTGTACGCGTGTGTGTGTGTGTGTGTGCGTATATACTGTAAATATATATATATATATGTATGTATGTGTAGGAAAGAACTGCAGATGCTGGTTTAAACCGAAGATAGATACAAAAGCTGGAGTAACTCAGCGGGACAGGCAGCATCTCTGGATAGAAGGAATGGGTGACCCTTCTTCAGACCTCGATCCGAAACGTCACCCATTCCTTCTCTCCATAGACTCTGCCCGCCCCGCTGAGTTACTCCAGCATTTTGTGTCTATGTATGTATGTGTGTATGTAACTGTACACCTCCTCCCCCTTCTGTCGTGGGTAGGGGGGAGAGAGAGAGGGGGGACAGAGAGACTGACTCCCCTCCCCCACACCCTATCCCCAATATTTGCGCATCCCTTTCCTTTCCTCTCGTCACTTTGATTTCATGTTTCATGTATCTTGTGTTTTGTGACTGTTGGCTGACCAATTTCCCTCCTGTGATATATAAAGTTCTATCGTATATCGTATACACGTATATCTACACACACTGAACTTTTTTTTGTTTCTCTCTCGCTGAGCCTATTGTTTACATATTCTGTAGTGATGCAGCAAGCAAGAATGCCATTGTTCTATCTGGGACACGTGACAATAAAACAATCTTGGCGCTCGACACTATTGACTGCGTGGCTGCACCGACTTCAATGCGAGATGCAAGCGGTGGGGCCCTGGGCTTGGCTTAGTTGAGCTTACTATTGTCACGTGTACCGAGGTGCAGTGAAAAATCTTTTGTGTGGCGTGCTATCCAGCCAGCGAAAAAACCAAACATGATCACAACCAAGCTGCCCACTGTGTGCAGATAGACAATCGACAATGGGTGCAGGAGTAGGCCATTCGGCCCTTTGAGCCAGCACCGCCATTCAATGTGATCATGGCTGATCATCCCCAATCAGTACCCCGTTCCTCCCTTCTCCCCATATCCCCTGACTCCGCTATCTTTAAGAGCCCTATCCAGCTCTCTCTTGAAAGCATCCAGAGAACCCGCCTCCACCGCCCTCTGAGGCAGAGAATTCCACAGACGCACAACTCTCTGTGAGAAAAAGTGTTTCCTCGTCTCCGTTCTAAATGCCCCTTATTCTTAAATGTCGCCAGGACGAGAGGGTCTGAGCTATAGGGAGAGGTCGGGCACGTTGGCACTTTTTTCCCAGCAATTATCAGGCAACTGACTTATCCTACTACAACCAGAGAGCAGCGCTGAACTAGCATCTACCTCATTGGTGACCCTCGGACTATCCTTGATCGGACTTTGCTGGCTTTACCTTGCACTAAACGTTATTTCCTTATCATGTATCTGTGCACTGTCAATGGCTCGATTGTCATCACGTGTTGTCTTTCTGCTGACTGGTTAGCGCGCAACAAAGGCTTTTCAATGTACCTCGGTACACGTGACAATACACTAAACTATTCCTTGGAGAGCAGGATGCTGAGGGGCGATCGTACAGAGGTGTATAAAACCACGAGGGGAATAGATAGGGTGAATGCACAGAGACTTTTAACCAGAGTTGGCGAATCAAAAACCAGAGGACATAGCTTCAGCTGTGAAGATCAGCTGAGAAGGTTATAGGCTGCAACCGTCCCTGCATTGATGAACTGTACGGTACCCGCACGTGGCGTCGACGGACAAGAAGACGAAGCAAAGAACCGAATGGAAACGAGGCTGAAACGTCAACCAACCGAGAGGGCGAGACGCCTAAACGCCAACAAACCGATAAGCTGCGTCGCCCAAAAGCCAACTCACTGAATGGCCGCTCTGTCGAAACGCCATCTACCCGAAAGGCGGCGTCGCCTACACGCCAACGAACCGACTGCCGCTCAACAGGAAAGTCAAATAACGGGCATGACGTTGCCGGGGGGCGGGACTTGTCAGCGATTGGTCCGGACCCCCGCGTCCATCACATCAGTGTGGAGGGGTGAACATTGTCCCAAACCTCCGCTCCACCCGGCCCGCAGCCGGCGCAGGGGGCCCGTGGGAGAGTGTGGGCTGTCCCGAGGGATGCGCACCTTCGGCCGCTTTCAACTTGGTGCTTGGGATCAACAGTCACCTATGGCTTGTGTGGGAAAATGAACCCCACGCTCCCGTCTCCCTCTCTCCCCTCATCCTCCCTTCTCTCTCTCCTCTCTTCCTCTCTCCACTCTCTCCACTCTCTCCCCCCCCCCTCTCCCTCTCTCCACCCTCTCCCTCATCTCTCTCTCCATCTCTCTCCACTCTTCTCTCTCCCCCCAACAAGAAGCACATTTTATTTATTATGGTCTCATTGCTTGCAGAACGCACACTAGCTCTCACGCACAAAGTACCAGATAAACTCTTTTAACTGAAGATGGACACAAAAAGCTGGAGTAACTCTGCTGAACAGGCAGAATCTCTGGAGAGAAGGATTGGGTGACGTTTCATGCCGAGACCATTCTTCAGTACCTGAAGAAACTGATGTCTAAGAGCTCAAAAGGACCCCAAACCGCCACCCATTCCTTCTCTCCAGGAGCTGCCTGTCGGGCTGAGTTGCTCCAGCATTTAGTCTCAATCTTTGATGTGACAGTTGTCTCATTTCATCGGCTTCGTGCATTGCGCGCCTAGAAGAGACGCTTTACATGCCACTTGCATCTATTCAACCCTCAAATTGAAATCTCAGATCTTTGCGAGGGACGGATGGAATGGATGTGACAACACCGGCTAAAAGCAAAGGCCGTTAGTCCAGGGAAATAATGCCACCCCATGTTCCCGAATGTAAGAACGGTTTATTTATACATGTAAACATTTTGTTTTTAAACGAATGTAGCTCTGTTTTGGATTTTTAATGCTGCCAAGTTAAAACCCCGTCCCTTGGCTTGCGTGCAGCTGGTCTCATAGTGCCTTCGTTGTTGGTAGGTGCTGTATTTTCACAACGGACCGCCGCCACGCAAGTCCTCTCCCATGGGACGGGGTTTTTAACTCTGCATTAAAAATCAAAACAGCTACATTCCGTTTAAAAACAAAATGTTACATGTATAAAATCGTTCTTTGCATTCGGATGGTGGAGGTGGAGGAGAGGGGGAGAGCGAGGGGAGAGTGGAGTGAAGAGAGAGTGGGAAGAGAGAGAGGGGAGGGGGGGGGATAGAGAGAGTAAAGCCCTATAAGGAGAGAGAGGGGAGGGAGAGAAGGGGAGGGAGAGAGCGAGAGAGAGAAGGAGAGAGAGAAGGGGAGAGTAAGGGGAGAGGATGAGAGAGAAGAAAGTGAGAGAGGGAGAGAGACAAAGAGGAAGAAAGTAGGGGAAGAAGAGTGAGGAGAGAAAAGAGAGAAAGGCGGGAGTGAGAGAGGAGGAGGAGAAGAAGAGGGAGAGAGAGAAGAGCAGGGAGAGAGAGAGAAGAAGGGGGAGAGAGAGAGAAGAGGGGAGAAGAACAATGAGAGAGAGTGGGAAAAAGAGTAAAAGGGGAGAGAGAAAGGGGAGTCGGGAGCATGGAGTTCATTTTCCCACACAAGCCATAGGTGACTTGAACCCAAGCACCAAGTTGAAAGCAGCCGAAGGTGTGCATCCCTCGGGACAGCTCCCACTCACCCACGGCCCACCCTCCGCGGGCTGGCGGGTCGGGTGGAGCGGAGGTTTGGGACAATGTTCATCCCTCCACAGTGATGTGATGGACGGGTGGTTCTGGACCAATCGCTGACAAGTCCCGCCCCCCGGCAACGTCATGTCCGTTATTGGACTTTTCTGTTGAGCGGCAGTCGGTCCGTTGCGTGTAGGCGACGCCGCCTTTCGGCAAAGGTTGGCGCTTCGGCAGAAGCCGGTCCCCCATTCGGTGAGTTTGCGTTTCGGCGTCCCGCCCTTTCGGTGAGTTGGCGTTTCGGCCTCGTTTCCATTCGGTTTCTTTGGCTTCAACTTCTTTGCCTCGCCTCATCGTACCGTCTGCGTCCTGTACGCTGCAACAGGAAGCGAGCGGGCCTCCTCCCACGCCCTCTCACCCTGGCACAAAACTCTTTTGAATCACTTCCCTCTGGAAGCGACTCCGGACTGTCAAAGCTGCCACAGCCAGAACAAAAACAGCTTTTATCCACGAGTAGATTGCTCTACTCAACAGCCAAAAATCTGTAGCCCCCCCCCTCCCTTTTGAACAGCTCTGTATTTTATTTAATTCACATGTTTGATCGATAATGTTTTATTATTAATGTTTAATGTTTTATGTGTCACTCCTAACTGTCACTGCATGTCATGTTGTCACTTGCGGGCGGAGCACCAAGGCAAATTCCTTGTATGTGAATACTTGGGCGATGATCTTATTCATTCATAAACGTATTCATTCAAATCATTCATTCCTTTAAGGTGAGAGTGGAAAGATTTAATAGAAACTGGAGGGACATCTTTTGCACACAGAAGGTGTTGGACATATGGGACGATCTTCCAGAAGGAAAAGAGTAAAAACAAGGAACTACAGATGCTGGTTTATACCAAAGATAGACACAACGTGCTGGAGTAACTCAGCGGATCAGGCAGCATCTCCGGAGAAAAAGGATGGCGAACGTTTCGGTTCGAGACTCTGAGACGTCACCCATCCATGTTCTCCAGAGAGGCTACCTGACCCGCTGAGCACTTTGTGTCGATCTTTTTCCAGAAGGATAGTTGTGGCAGGCACAACAGTAACATTTGAATGAGTGAATGAATGAATGAATGAATGAATACGTTTATTGGCCAAGTATTCACATACAAGGAATTTGCCTTGGTGCTCTCCCCGCAAGCGACAACAGTCTTCGAAGGGTCTCGACCCGAAACGTCGCCTATCTCCTTCGCTCCTTAGATGCTGCTGCACCCGCTGAGTTTCTCCAGCCTTTTGTGTCCCCTCGATTCTCCAGCATCTGCAGTTCCTTCTTTAGCTTAGCGTTCTGTTTAGTTTAGAGATACAGCAGGTAAACAGGCCCTTCAGCCCACCGAGTCTGTGCCGACCAGCATTCCACGCACGTTAACACTATCCTACACACAAGGGACAATTTACCTTTTTTTTACCGAAGCCATTTAACCTACAAACCTGAACGTCTTTGGAGTGTGGGGGGAAACCGGAGCATCCGGAGAGAACCCACTCACGGGGAGAACGTACAAACTCTGTACAGACAAGATCCGTAGTCAGGATTGAACCTGGGTCTCTGGCGCTGTGAGGCAGCAACTCTACCGCTGCGCCACCGAGCAGCTTAGATGATGCACCTTGGCCAGCATGGATGAGTTGGGCTGAAGGGCCTGTTTCTATGACTCTATCAGAGTGCTGGCTGTATCAGCAACTCTTCCGACAATGGTGGCGCAATGGTAGATTTGCTGTCTTTCAACACCAGAGGCCCGGGTTCCAACCCGACTACGGGGGCAGTCTGTGCAGAGTCTGGACGTTATCTATGTGACCTGCATGGGTTTTGTCCGAGATCTTTGGTTTCCTCCCACACGTACAGGTTTGTAGGTTGATTGGCTTGGCGTATGTGTGAAACAATTGTCCCTTCTATGCAAATGTCCTACTATACAATGTACGGAGATCGCTGGTGGTGTGTGTGTGTGTTGTTTTTTGTGTTGTGTGTGGGGGGGGTGGTCAAAAGACAACAGACAATAGGTGCAGGAGTAGGCCATTCGGTCCTTTGAGCCAGCACCGCCATTCAATGTGATCATGGCTGATCATCCCCAATCAGTACCCCGTTCCTGCCTTTGCCCCATATCCTCTGACTCCGCTATTTTTAAGAGCTCTATCTAGCTCTCTCTTGAAAGCATCCAGAGAACCAGCCTCCACCGCCCTCTGAGGCAGAAAATTCACAAACAATATTATAAAATCAAGAAACCACTCTCATATTATATGTGAGAAAAAGTGTTTCCTCGTCTCCGTTCTAAATGGCTTACCCCCTTTTCTTAAACTGTGTCCCCTGGTTCTGGACTCCCCCAACATCTGGAACATGTTTCCTGCCTCTAGCGTGTCCAAACCCTTAATAATCTTCTATGTTTCAATACGATTCCCTCTCATCCTTCTAAACTCCAGCGTGTACAAGCCCAGGTCGGCACGGACCCGTTGGGCCGAAGGGCCTGTTTCCGCACTGTGTCTCTAAACTAAAAGTAAAATGGGCATTACCAACTCTATTTATTTTGTGTTTCAGTTGCCAGAGTAATCACCCTGGGTCTGTACCTTGCTGCCCTCCTGTTCCTCTACTTGGTTCCACTGGGCATGTATTCCTCTTGTATCAAAGAAAAAGGGACCTTGGGGCCAAAACCAGCGATTATTGGACACAGAGGAGCTCCGATGGTACGTACATCTTGGCTCCGTTCAGTTTACTGTCACGTGTACTGAGGTACAGTGAAAAGCTTTTGTTGCTTGCTAACCAGTCAGCGGAAAGACAACACATGATTACAATCGAGCCGTCCAGAGCCCTAGTGAGACCACACCTGGAGTATTGTGTGCAGTTTTGGTCCCCTCATTTCAGGAAGGACATTCTTGCTGTTGAGGAAGTGCAGAGTAGGTTACAAGGTATGAATGAAGAATGAATGACGAAAGAATAAATGAATATTGGCCAAGTATTTCACATACAAGGAATTTGCCTTGTGCGTCCGCCCACCGGTGACATCATGACATACAGTGACAGTTAAGAATGATACATTAAACATTAATAAAATAAAACATTATTGATTGTTATACCTATAACCAGGCATTTAATTTTATTGCCTGTCATTAGGTGGGTGGAATTTATATGTCGTCTGTGGCGTGGTTCGTGGCTAAGATTCTGGCGCAGACTCCCTAGGAGTTTTCACTTTAGTTCAATGAAGGTCATGGGAGAGACATGGTTTTTCGACCATGCACGACCACGTGTATTATTGAAACGTACTTAAGGGACTGTCCCACTTTCATGACCTAATTCACCCACCTCTGCCGAGTTTACCCTTGACTCATTCTAAGCCACAGTCCTTAGAATAAAAGGGGAGGCCATTTAAGACTGAGGTGAGAAAAAACTTTTTCACCCAGAGTTATGTGAATTTTGTGGAATTCCCTGCCGCAGAGGGCAGTGGAGGCCAAGTAGACATGGATTTAAGAGAGTTGGATAGAGCTCTAGGGGCTAGTGGAGTCAAGGGATATTGGGGAAAAGGCAGGCACGGGTTATTGATAGGGACGATCAGCCATGATCACAATGAATGGCGGTGCTGGCTCGAAGGGCTGAATGGCCTCCCTCCTGCACCTATTTTCTATGTTTTCTATGTTGCATACTCGCAGCATGGTCGTCACGAGGTTGTAGGTAGGTCGTAGCAGGCCGTGATGCTAGTCGTAGGTACTCGTGGCATCAAGTAGGTCGGGGCGTTTTTCTAGCCTGATGAAAAATGTCCACGAGTAAAAAAAGGTAATAAATTAGGTTGTGAAAGTTTTGGGAAGATTTATTTTTCGAAGGCTTTGAATGTTTTGTGAAGGCCTCGTGGGTGCGTATAGATTACCTACTGATTCACGGTCATCATTTAAAGTGACTATTGAGGGCTAAACCCTTGAGACGTTGTACAAAAACGGTCACTATAGGAATAACAAGAATAGCGTTTGGTGCAAGATGAAGTCCGATCAAAGATAGTCCGAGGGTCTCCAATGAGGCAGATAGCAGATAGGCACAAAACGCTGGAGTAACTCAATGGGACAGGGGAGAGGAGCATCTCCGGAGAGAAGGAATGGGTGGCGTTTCGGGTCCTTCTTCAGATTGAGGCAGATGGTATGCAGGGCAGCTCTCTGGTTGGTGATGAGGTGGTTCAGTTGCCTGTAACAGCTGGGAAGACACTATCTTCGATCTTCTGAATGCTCCTCGCCCTCTATCGAGCCCCGCTCGAAACCTTCCTTCCTTCCATCGCCACAGAAGACCACCTGGGCCCTGAGCCCCGTTGGCACAGCATGGCAGAGCTGCAGCGACCCAGGTTCGATCCTTGCCGTCGGGTTTAGTTTAGTCTATTGTCACTGTCCATGCGTGTGCTGAGGTACAGTGAAAAGCACTGTGTGTGTGTGTGGGAAATAACTGGTGCTGTCTTTGTGGGAGTCTGTATGTTTTCCGGTGACCACGTGAGTTTTCCCTCCGGGCGTCCCCGGTCCTCCCCATCCCGTGTGGGTTTGTAGGTTAATTGCTTTACACGTTGTGATAGTCCCTGCCTCAACTGGGGAGTCCAGACCAGGAGCCACAGTTTAAGAATAAGGGAGCCATTTAGAATGGAGACGAGGAAACAACGCTTTTTCTCACAGAGAGAGTTGTGAGTCTGTGGAATTCTCTGCCCCAGAGGGCGGTGGAAGGCCGGTTCTCTGGATACTTTCAAAGAGGCTCTGAAAATAGCGGAGTCAGGGGATATGGGGAGAAGGCAGGAACGGGGCACTGATTGGGGGATGATCAGCCTATGATCACATTGAATGGCGGTGCTAGGCTCGAAGGAGCCGAATGGCCTCCTCCTGCACCATATTGCCTATTGACTATTGTCCTCTTCACATCCCAAGCCGTGTGGGTTTGTAGGTTAATTGGCTTTAACACGTTGCGATAGTCCCCTGCCTCGACTGCCTCCTCCCAGCTCGTTCCATACACCCGCCCGCCCTTTGTGCAAAAGTCGTTTCCCCTCAGGGTCCTATTAAATCTTTTCCCCCTCACATTAAACCCATAATAATAATAATAATAATAATAATAATAATAATAATAATATAATAATACACTTTATTGTCATTGTAAATAAATACAAACGATATTTCAGGCGCACTGCTCAGTGGAGCTCCAACGTATCAGATAAATAAATAACGAATAACGAATAACAAAAACGGTCAAGATACTAGGTACATTTATTTGTCACGTACCAATTGGTACAGTGAAAATGTGTGGTCCGCCACACTGCCATTACAAATAATAAAAAGAACGTACAGAACACAAGATAGACTTTAACAAAACATCCCCACACAGCAAGAATCAAAGCAAATTCCCCACAGTGAGGAAAGGCTCCAAAAGTTCAGTCATAAAACATAGAACATGGTTTCAGGAGAAGGCCCATTCGGCCCTTCGAGCCTACACCGCCATTCAATATGATCATGGCTGATCAATCCAACTCAGTATCCCTGTACCTGCCTTCTCTCCATACCCCTGATCCCTTTAGCCACAAGGGCCACATCTAACTCCTCTCAATCAATATGGCCAATGAACTGGCCTCAACTACCTTCTGTGGCTGAGAATTCCACATATTCACCACTCTCTGTGTGAAAAATGTTTTTTCTCATCTCGTCCTAAAAGACTTCCACCTTATCCTTAAACTGTGACCCCTTGTACAGGACTTCCCCAACATCGTGGAACAATTCTTCCTGCATCTAGCCTGTCCAACCCCTTAAGAATTTTGTTAGTTTCTATAAGATCCCCCCTTCTAAATTCCAGTGAGTACAAGCCAAGTCTATCCAGTCTTTCCTCATATGAAAGTCCTGACAACCCAGAATCAGTCTGGGAACCCTCTCTGTACCCCCTCTATGGCAAGAAATGTCTTTCCTCAGATTTGGAGACTAAAACTGTACGCAATAGTCCAGGTGTGGCCTCACCAAAACCTGTACAACTGCAATAGAACCTCCCTGCTCCTATACTGAAATCCTTTTGCTAGGAATGCTAACATACCATTTGCTTTCTCACTGCCTGCTGCACCTGCATGCCTACTTTCAATGACTGGTGTACCATGACATCCAGGTCTCGTTGCATCTCCCCTTTTCCTAATCGGCCACCATTCAGATAATAGTCTACCCTCCTTTTTTGCCACCAAAGTGGATAACCTCACATTTATCCACATTATACTGCATCAGCCATACATTTGCCCACTCACCCAGCCTATCCAAATCACCTTGCAGCCTCCTAGCAACCTCCTCACACCTAACACTGCCCCCCAGCTTCGTGCCATCCGCAAACTTGGAGATGTTGCATTCAATTCCCTCGTCCAAATCATTAATATATATTGTAAATAGCTGGGGTCCCAGCACTGAGCCTTGCGGCACCCCACTTGTCACTGCCTGCCATTCTGAAAAGGACCCGTTCACTCCTACTATTTGCTTCCTGTCTCCCAGCCAGTTCTCTATCCACATCAATACTGAACCCCCAATACCGTGTGCTTTAAGTTTGTAAACTAATCTCTTATGTGGGACCTTGTCGAAAGCCTTCTGGAAGTCTAGATATAACACATCCACTGGGAGCTCAGGCCCTCCAGTCCAAGCAATATCCTTGTAAATCATCTCTTCACCTTCTCCAGCACAACAACTACTTTCCTATAGTCTAAATAAGCTGGAGTAACTCAATGGGTCAGACAGCATCTGATAACCCAGAGTTGAGGAATCACGAATCAGAGGACATGTGGTAGGTTTAAGATGAGGGAGGGGGAGGGTTTGGGAAGATTTAATAGGAATCTGAGGCGCACCATTTTTACACAAAGGGTGGGCGCATGGAATGAGTTGTCAGAGGAGGTGGTTGAGGCAGGTACTACAACAACATATTAGAAAATATTTGGACAGGTACATGACTAGGAGAGGCTTAAGGGCCTGTCCCACTTGGGCATTATTTGCGCGTCATTTACGCAACATCATTTACGCGTCACGAAGCGCAACACGACATCATTTACGCGTGGCGACGCGCGCATGGCGGGCATCATGCGTGCATGGCGCGTGGTGACATAGGCATCGGCGTGCGGTCCCACCCGGCGCCCCAGGATTTTGGGATTCACAAAATCTTCGTGCGCCGCCACCTGCGTGGCGTGCAAATGACGCCCAAGTGGGACAGGCCCGTTAGAGTGATGTGGGCCAAAGGCAAGTCAGGTGGGACTAGTGCGGATGGGGCACATTGGCCGGCGTTGGGCCGAAGGGCCTGTTTCTCCGCTGTATCACTCTACGAGCATTTCTGGAGTAAAGGAAAAGGCGGTGTTTGGGGGTCGAGCTCCTCCTTCAGACGGAGAGTCAGGGGAGAGGGAAACGAGAGATGCAGACGGTGAGATAGAACGGATGAATGAAAGATATGCAAAATAGGTAACGATGATAACATCCAGAAATCCGCTCTCCATTGCGAAGCATCTTTCCATATAACAGGGTGACCACAACAGCATTAAGTGCCCATTTCCATGCTATAGTCTTTCTCTCATCTCTCCGCCACCATTCTTTTGAGTTGTGACTGTTCTTCACCCAGTCTAAAATTTCAAGAGTCTTTGCCTAAGAAGGAACTGCAGACCCGCTGGTTTTTTTTTTTTTTTTCAAAAAAAAAAAAAAAAAAAACGTAACAAAAAAAAACGGGGGGGGGCGGAAGAAAGACACAAAATGCTGGAGTGACTCAGCGGATCAGGCAGCGTCTCTGGATAAACAAAAACGTTGTTAGTCTCGCACTTTGTGTGTCTATCTTCAAGAGTCTTTGACCTCAACTCGCTGGAGTTTAGAAGGATGAGGGGGGGCCACATTGAAACTCACCGAATAGTGAAAGGCTTGGATAGAGTGGATGTGGAGAGGATGTTTCCACCAGTGGGAGAGTCTAGGACCAGAGGGCACAGCCTCAGAATTAAAGGACGTTCCTTTAGGACGTCCCTATAGAACATAATAAAACATATATTAAAGGACATTCCTATTGAAACATATAAGATAGTTTAGGATTTGGATACGCTAGAGGCAGGAAACATGTTCCCGATGTTGGGGGAGTCCAGAACCAGGGGCCACACAGTTTAAGAATAAGGAGTAAGCCATTTAGAACGGAGACGAGGAAAACACTTTTTCTCACAGGGAGTGGTGAAACTGTGGAGATCTCTGCCTCAGAGGGCGGTGGAGGCCGGTTCTCTGGATACTTTCAAGAGATAGCTAGATAGGGCTCTTAAAGATAGCGGAGTCAGGGGATATGGGGAGAAGGCAGGAACGGGGTACTGATTGTGGACGATCAGCCATGATCACATTGAATGGCGGTGCTGGCTCGAAGGGCCGAATGGCCTACTCCTGCACCTATTGTCTATTGTCTATTGAGATGAGGAGCAATCTCTTTAGTCAGAGGAATATTTTTTCCCTTTTTTTCCTGTAAAGCTCTTTGGCCTCAACATAATTTGATTTAAAAATGCTACATAAATAAAAATTACTTACTAGAGGGTGGTGAATCTGTGGAATTCTTTGCCACAGAAGGCTGTGGAGGCCAAGTCAGTGGATATTTTTAAGGCCGAGATAAATAGTTTCTTGATTAGTACGGGGTCGGAGGTTATGGGGAGAAGGCAGGAGAATGGGGTTGGGAGGGAGAGATAGATCAGCCACGATCGAATGGCGGAGTAGACTTGATGGGCCGAATGGCCTAATTCTGCTCCTATCACTTATGAACTTATGAACCTTTCTTACTGATGTAGCAATCTTTGTGACGAGGTGTGTGAAAGGGAATGGATAGACAGACCATGCCTGAGGAGAGGGTTGACGTATTGTGACAATGATTGATCTGCGATTTTCGCTATTGAACAGCTGGCCCCCGAAAATACGTTGATGTCGTTTGAAAAAACCATCGAGCTCGGGTGGGGATGGTTTGGAGACAGACGTCACCATCAGGTAAGGGCGACGGTTCGGGTGTGCTACCCTCAGCAAAAATTGTACGTCGTGCCTGGAACGCCTGTAATGTGTTACATCTGATAGTAATGAACATATTCACCGGTTATGGGGAGAAGGCAGGACAATAGACAATAGACAACAGGTGCAGGAGGAGGCCATTCGGCCCTTCGAGCCAGCACCACCATTCAATGTGATCATGGCTGATCATCCCCAATCAGTACCCCGTTCCTGCCTTCTCCCCACATCCCCTGACTCCGCTATCTTTAAGAGCCCTATCTAGCTCTCTCTTGAAAGCACCCAGAGAACCCGCCTCCACCGCCCTCTGAGGCAGAGAATTCCACAGACTCACCACTCTCTGTGAGAAAAAGTGTTTCCTCGTCTCTGTTCTAAATGGCTTACTCCTCATTCTTAAACTGGGATTAGGAGGGAGAGAGAGATCAGCCATGATCGAATGGTGGAGAAGACTTGATTGGCGGATCTATCTCTCCCTCCTAACCCCATTCTCCTCCCCAAAACCCGTACTAATCAAGAATTTATCAATCGCTGCTTAAAAATATCCATTGACCTGGCCTCCCCATTTACTTGAATTCTGCAGAATCACCACACTCTGACTAAAGAAATTCCTCCTCATCTTTCTAAAGGAACGTCCTCTAATTCTGAGGCTGTAACCTCTGGTCTTAGACCCTCCCATTAGAGGATATATCCTCTAAACATCCACTCCATTGTCACTTTCATTTCACTGCGCATCTTGTATGTGTATGTGACAAATAACCTTGACTTGACTTGAACCTATGTCCTCTAGTTCTTGATTCCACTCCTCTGGGCAGGAGAGTCTATTCCCGATCTTAGATTAGTTTAGTTTAGAGATACAGCGTGGAAGCAGGCCCTTTGGCCCACCGTGTCCGCACCAACCAGTGATCCTCGCCCATTTACACTATCCTACACACACACACACACTAGGGATAATTTTACTCCTTATTCTTAAACTGTGGCCCCTGGTTCTGTTCTCCCCCAACATCGGGAACATGTTTCCTGCATCTAGCGTGTCCAAACCCTTAACAATCTTATATGTTTCAATGAGATCCTCTCTCATCCTTCTAAATTCCAGCGTGTACAAGCCCAGCCGCTCCATTCTCTCAGCATATGACAGTCCCGCCATCCGGGGAATTAACCTTGTAAACCTACGCTGCACTCCCTCAATAGCAAGAATTTCCTTCCTCAAATTAGGGGACCAAAACTGTACACAATACTCCAGGTGTGGTCTCAATAGGGCTCTGTACAACTGCAGAAAGACCTCTTTGCTCCTATATTTGATTCTGCTTGTTATAAAATTTAATCCCTCTTGTTTTCAAGATAGAGTTAGATATAGCTCTTAGGGTTAACAAAATCAAGGGATATTGGGAGAAGGCAGGAACGGAGTACTGATTGGGGATGATCACCCATGATCACATTGAATGGCTGTGCTGGCCCGAAGGGCTGAATGGTCTACTCCTGTATCTATTTTTCTATGTTCCTGACGTGTGACTTTTCCCACCTTTCCACAGTTTGGACGGCGTTCCGTTCCTCTTGCACGACCCGACTCTGAAGAGGACCACTGACATAGAGGAGGTGTTCCCCGGCAACCAGTCCGTCAACGCCGCCTTCTTGCCCTGGCACCAACTCGCCCAACTGAATGCTGGGAAATGGTTCCTGGAGGTAGGCAAGTGGCCGGGTCGAAGGTGAAAGGTTAGAGTCTGAGGAAGGGTCTCGCTCGACCCGAGGAATGGTTGATGGAATTTAATACAGAGAATTGTGAGCTGTTGGATTTGGGGAAGTCTAAAGCCCCCTGTCCCACTGTACGAGGTAATTCAAGAGTTCTCCCGAGTTTTCCCTGATTCGAACTGGGAGAACGTCCGTAGGAGTTTGTGGATGTCTCGTACGAGTAACGGTAGGCACTCGGGAAATCCGGTAAACGCGTGACGTTTTTTCATCCCTGTAAAAAACATGTCTCCCTTCTTTCCTTTTTTCTTTTGTTCCGATTACTTATTAGTTTATAAAATGTTAAAACTGAAGCTGTACCGAAATTGTATAGTTGTTATGTCGATTACTTTCTCCTTGTACAATTGCTTCTCATAAAATAAATATTAAAATTTTAAAAATAATAATAATAATAAAAATGTCCACGAGTAAAAAAATACTCGTGATGAAAACAATTGTTGCTTTTTACTCGTAGTTAGACCATTACGAGCCGCTACGAGAAATCCACAAACTCCTACGGACCCACTGCAGACATTCTCCGAGTTCGAATCAGGGAAAGCTCGGGAGAACTCGTGGATTACCTCGTACAGTGGGACAGGGGCTTTACAAAGGCAGAAGCTATACAGTCAATTGGTTGGGTCTGGGAGGGGAGCGTTGCAGAGCTGATAACGTTCTATGAGTGCGGGTTAATAAGAGTTGAAAGGCTGCATTTGGAGTAGTTGTTCAGTTCTGGCACCATGTTAAAGGAAAGATGTTGTCAAGCTGGGAAGGGTGCAGCGAGAAGATTTAACGTGCTGGGACTCGAGGTGTGGAGCGATAGGAGAGGTGAGCAGGCTGTGACTATTCATTTTTTTTTTTTGTTTTTTTTTTTTTTTTTATTTAACAAAATGACTTTTATTTAAATCAAAACAAGTACAAACATTAAAAAACAATAGAAAAATGGCTCTATTTGGCATTTTACAAACAAAGTTTCAAATTAAATATTATCATTTTTATCTATAATGCCTTCGACCTCCTCGTTGACCAGCGTTCGCGGAAAGCCTCCACATGTCCCCGTGGGACACCGGCGGTTCCCTCACTAGGGACACGGCGGGCACGGACGTAACCCGGAAGAGGGGCAGGCAGCCGGATTTGTGCGGCTGTCGGACGCCGCTGCCTGGACCCGCGAATGGCCTTCTTGCCATGCCAGGAGCAAACCTACCGGGAGACCCCCTCCTCCTCCCGACCCTCCCCCCTCTGCATGGGTGCCCAACATATAAATAGTGTTGGACTGAAATGGAGCCAAAACTGAGGAGCAGCCCTTCAGATAACTCGAACAGGGCTGCAACCTCTCGCAACTCCATGTATACATGGAACACGGTCTCCTCCCCTCGCGCCAAAGTGACAGCGGCGGACGAGTCCGTGAACCGGCTCTCAAGTACTTTACAGGCCACGCTTTGTGCAACACTCTCCACCCCAGGTTCCCCGATGTAAATGGGGAGGACTTATAGAGAGACCTCCACTGAGGGACCTTTTCCCTCGTCATGTGTAACACAGACGCCAGGGCGTGTCTGGACGGAAGACAGGGCGAGGAAGTGGAGATGCAATGAGCAACCTGTACAACACGCTCTCTCCGATCACGGAAACGGCAACGCTGGCATCTCGGAAAAAGGCGGCTCATGTGTTGGGACTATTCTGGGGAGTGCAGAGGATGGAGGGATGAATCTTGTGAAGGGTATAAAATCATGAAAGGGATAGATCGGGTAGAGTACCTTGCCCAGAGTAGGGGAATCGAGGACCAGAGGACACGGGTTTAAAGTGAAGGGGAAAAGATTTAATAGGAATCTGAGAGGTAACCTTTTCACTCAAAGGGTGGTGGGTGTATGGAACGAGCTGCTGGAGGAGGTAGTTGAGGCAGATACCATCGCAATATTTAAGGTGTGATTAGTCAGTGCAGTTTAGTTTATTGTCACGTGTCCCGAGGTACAGTGAAAAGCTTTTGTTGCGTGCTAACCAGTCGGCAGAAAGACAACACATGATTACAATGGATCCATTTACAGTGTACAGATACATGATAAGGGAATAACGTTCAGTGCAAGGTAAAGCCAGCAAAGTCCGATCAAGGATAGTCCGAGGCAGACAAAAATGCTGGAGAAACTCAGCGGGTGAGGCAGCATCTATGGAGCAAAGGAATAGGTGACGTTTCGGGTCTTCGGATAGTCTGAGGGTCACCGATGAGGCAGATAGTAGTTCAGCACTGCTCTCTGGTTGTGGTAGGATGATTCAGTTGCCCGATAACAGATGGGACATGTTTAGAGGGATATGGGCCAAACGCAAGCAGGTGGGACTAGTGTAGATGGGACACGTTGGTCTGCATGGGCAAGTTGGGCTGAAGGGCCTGTTTCCACATTATAAGACTCTATTCTTAATTAGCACGGGGTGTAGCGGCAGATTTTCATATCTTTCTGGAAATTAACTCCCTAGTCGCTAAAAGGATGGGCAGGGATAAGGGGGATATCTTCGATATGCATGCGAGCTGGCTCGCAGAGACCTTCAGAGCTTCTTCACAGATATGGCTTCAAAACACAGTCTTTTGATGAATAAATGCTTTATTGTTGTTAGAAAACAGTAAGATACATCCAAATTTCTTGCGGCTCGTTACTACAATCTTCATCGAACGCTAAATTGCAACTTTACACATTAGAAAACTCCTCGTGTCTCCGTAACACTGGCACGATCTCCTTCAGATCTCGCATGGACCCCGCATGGTCGAAGGGTTAACCTTCTTTCTGCGCTCTCCAAACTGCACTGACAATTAAACTTCTGCGCAAGCGCCTAAGCTCCAAACACGCCCCAAAACACGCCATAGATCCCACCCACAATATAACGGGCAGTCTAAAATTTAAAGGCACATGCCATCATCAATGACATGCAAAACAGGCCAAATGGCCGTGACGCGGGTGACAGAGGTTATGGGGAGATGAGGTGAGGAGGGAGAGATAGATTAGCCATGATTGAATGGCAGAGTAGACATGATGGGCCGAATGGCCTAATTCTGCTCCTATCACCTATGATTGTATGATCTATGTCTGTGACTGTTGGTGTATTTATTTTCCGACGCAGGACAATCCGTTTGGAACCAAGCGCTTGTTGTCGGCGACAGACAGGTGGAAGGCGGGCAGGCAGGGGCTGTGTAAGCTCGCCGATCTGCTCGCCCTGGCGGCCGCCCACAGCAAGCTGGTCATCTTTGACCTCAACCGCCCCCCGAGGTCACACCCGTACCGCGACAGCTTCATCAAGCAGACCATCTCTGCCATCCAGGACAGTGGCATCAACCAGAACCTGGTACAGGTCATAGACAGAGTGACACAGTGTGGAAACAGGCCCTTCGGCCCAACGCGCCAGCACCGGGCCAACAATGTCCCAGCTACACCAGTCCCACCTGCCTGCGCTTGGCCCATATCGCTCCAAACCCGTCCTATCCATGTACCTGTCCAACTGTTTCTTAAACGATGGGATAGTCCCAGCCTCAACTACCTCCTCTGGCAGCTTGTGTTCCATGCACCCACCACCCTTTGTGTGAAAAAGGTACCCCTCAGATTCCTATTAAATCTTTTCCCCTTCACCTTGAACCCATGTCCTCAGGTCCTCGATTCCCCTACTCTGGGTAAAAGACTCTGTGCGTCTACCCGATCTATTCCACTCATGATTTTATACACCTCTATAAGATCTCCCCTCATCCTCCTGCGCTCCATGGAATAGAGACCCAGCCTGCTCAACCTCTCCCTATAGCTCACACCCTCTAGTCCTGGCAACATCCTCGTAAATCTTCTCTTGACAACATCTTTCCTCCAACATGGTGCCCACAACTGAACTTACTTACTTACTGCCTATTATGCCTCCTGACATGTAGGGCAGCAACAAAGGTCCTCCACTCCTGTCGTAATGTTGTAATGTCCTTCAGTTACTGTCTCCGTAACATATGTGTTTCACCAGACAGGGTTGTTTGCCCCGTGCTCAACCTCCAACCTGGAGGACCAGTGGATCGCTCTTCGTCTCGCCTCTCCCCTTCCACCTGTCCAGCATTGGGAGACCCGGAACAGGAGACGAATCTCCCGCTGGTGTAGCTCTAGGGGTCACTGAGACACACAAGCTCCCCGACCACCACAAGGTTGCAATCACCCACCACTCTTTGTGTGAAAAAGTTACCCCTCGGATTCCTGTTAAGTCTTTTCCCCTTCACCTTGAACCCATGTCCTCTGGTCCTTCGATTCCCCCTACTCTGGGCAAGAGACTCTCTGCATCTAACCACCCCGTCCGCGCTCACCGGCTTCCCCGTGCCGCGCGCAAGCATCAACGGGGCAGCGCAGTGCTAGAGTTGCTGCCTCACAGCGCCCGAGACCCGGGTTCGATCCTGACTACGGGTGCTTGTCTGTTACAGAGTTTTGTACGTTCTCCCCGTGACCTGCGTGGGTTTTTTTTCGGGGATTTAGTTCAGTTTAGTTTAGTTTAGAGATAAAGCCTGGTAACAGGCCCTTCAGCCCTTCGAGTCCGCGCCGACCAGCGATCCCCGCACATCCTAATAGCCCTGTCCCACGGTACGAGTTCATTCCAAGAGCTTTCCCAAGTTTAAAAAAAAATCAAACTCGTGGTAAGCACGGAGAATGAACGTAGCGGGTACGTCGGAGCTCGGGGAGGTCTCTTAGCGGCTCGTAACGCTAACGGCAGGTACTCGGGAAGACTCGCTGACGGCAGGTAAGCTCGGGAAGACTCGTGAAGATTTTTCAACATGTTGAAAATGTCCACGAGAGCCCCGAGTACCGACGAGCGGCCATTACCGTAAATCTCCGAGTTCGAATCAGGGCAAACTCGGGGAGAACTTTTGGAATGAACTCGTACCGTGGGACAGGGCTTTTACGCTATCTTACACACACTAGGGCCAATTTACACTCAGACCAAGCCAATTAACCTACAAACCCTTTACGTCTTTGGAGTGTGGGAAGAAACCGAAGATCTCGGAGAAAACCCACGCAGGTCACGGGGAGAGCGTTCAAACCCCGTACAGCCGGGATCGAACCCGGGTCTCTGGCGTTGCAGGCGCTGTAGGGCAGCGACTCTACCACTGCGCCACCGTGCCACTCTGCTTTCCGCCCACACTCCAAAGCCGTACAGGTTTGCAGGTTAATTGGCTGGGTATAATTGTAAATTGTCCCATCGTGTGTGTAGGATAGAAACATAGACAATAGGTGCAGGAGTAGGCCATTCAGCCCTTCGGGCCAGCACCGCCATTCAATATGATCATGGCTGATCATCCAACTCAGTATCCCGTACCTGCCTTCTCTCCATACCCCCGGATCCCCTTAGCCACATGGGCCAACTCCCTCATAAATATGGCCAACGAACTGGCCTCAACCAGCTTCTGTGGCAGAGAATTCCACAAATTCACCACTCTGTGTGAAAAATGTTTTTCTCATCTCGGTCCTAAAAGACTTCTCCCTTGTCCTAAAGGATAGTGTCAGCGTGCGGGAATCGTTAGTTGGCGAGGACTCGATGGGCCGAAGGGCCTGTATCCGTGCTGTATCTCTAAACGCGATGTCAGTGTGTGGAGATTAAAGGGAGCTTTCATCCCCTCCCCCTGCAGATCCTCTGGCTTCCCAACCCCCTCAGACCCATCGTACAGCAGAAGATGCCGGGATTCATCCACATCCACGGAGGGAAGCAGCCAGTCAGAGACCTGCAGATGCACAAGATCGCCTGGCTGAATGTCCGCTACAGCGAGCTCTCCCATAGGGAGATCAGGTGAGCCGCAGCGCTTTACCTTGAGGTCCATTATTGTCCCGTGTACCGAGGTGCGGTGGGAAACGTTGCTGTGCACGCTGGCTGTAACGCCCAGGCTCAGGAGCAGCTTTTCCCTGCAATCTTCAGATCATTAAATACTGCAACCTCCAAATGGGCTGTGAACCACGCACACTTTTTTTTTTTTTTTTTTTTTTTGTGGATGGTGTGGTTTTTTTTTTTTTTTTTTTTTTTTTTGTGGTGTTTGTGTGTCCATTGTTATTGACTTTGCACCGTGTCTTTGTTTACTTGTTTGTTTGTTACATATCTGTCTGTCTGTCTGTCTGTCTGTCTGTCTGTCTGTCTGTCTGTCTTTCTGTCCGTCCATCCGTCCACAAAATGCTGCCTGTCCCGCCGAGTTACTCCAGCGTTTAAACCAGCATCTGCAGCTTTCTCTCGTGCTCTCGTTCTCACTCTCGCGCTCTCTCTCTCTCTCTCTCTCTCTCTCTCTCTCTCTCTCTCTCTCTCTCTCTCTCGCTCTCTCTCTCTCTCTCTCTCTCTCTCTCTCTCTCTCTCTCTCGCTCTCTCTCTCTCTCCCTCTCCCGCTCTTGATTTCTACGCGTTCTTGCAGATGTAAGCAGTACAACAGGATAGCAAGTTTAGCAATTCAACATTAATTTCTTAGTGTCAGTTAACATCAATTAGTGTGTGTGTGTGTGTGTGTGCATGTTGGTCATTCACCGTCTCTCAGGTTATGTATTGTACACCGAGATGTGCCGTATTTCCTTCACCAAGGATTATCTCTCTCTCCCTCCCCTCTCCCTCTCCCTCTCTATCTTTCTCTCGTTCTCTCTTTATCTCTATCTCTCTCTCGCTTTCTCTCTCTCTTTCTCCCTCTCGCTCGCTCCCTCTCTCTCCCTCTCCCTCTTGTTTATTATGGGTTTTACAGAGTACTAGTTGAGTTTAGTTTATTGTCACGTGTGCTGAGGTAACAGTGAAAAGCTTCTTGTTGCATTTTCTCCAGCCAGCGGACACGTCACCCATCCTTTTTCGCCACAGATGCTGCCTGACCTGCTGCGTTACTCCAGCACTTTGTGTCTATTGTCTTGTTTTCTCGCTTCCCCCATTTCTCACACAGATTCCACACTCCAAAGATGTGCAGATTTGTAGGTTAATTGGCTTGGTATAAATGTAAAATGGCCCCTAGTGTGTGTAGGATCGTGTCGCTGGTCGGTGCGGACAAGGTGGGCCGAGGGGACCTATTTCCGTGCTATATCTCTAAACGAAACTAAACCGGAAACATTAAAGGGCCCGTCCCACTTACGCAACTTTTTTCGGCGACTTGCCGGCACCCGCCATCGTCGCAGCAGGTCTCCGAAAATCTTCAACACGTTGAAAATCCAGCGGCGCCCAGAACAAAGTACGACTCTTTGGGCAACTACTCACGACGATACAGGCTTCACCCCACCACATCTCGACACGTGACGCCTGTACGGCCGTGAGCAGTCGAACATTTTCAGCGAGCTATGACGGGTGCCGGTAAGTCGTCAAAATAAATCGCGTAAGCGGGGCAGGCTCGTTAAACTTTCTCTCCGCAGATAATCGTTCACCTGAAGACTAGGCCAAGTCCAAGAGAGTTTATTGTCGTGTGCCCCTGACAGGACAATGACATTCTTGCTTTGCTTCAGCACAGCAGAACATAGTAGGCATTGACTACAAAACAGATCAGTGTGTCCATATACCATTATTCACGTAAATACACACAAGAATAAATAAACTGATAAAGTGCAAATAACAGATAATGGGTTATTAATATCAGAGTTTTGTCCGAGCCAGGTTTAATAGCTTGATGGCTGTGGGGAAGTAGCTATTCCTGAACCGGGTCGTTGCAGTCTTCAGGCTCCTGTACCTTCTACCTGAAGGCAGCAGGGAGATGATGAGTGTGGGCCAGGATGGTGTGGGTCCTTGATGATGCTGCCAGCCTTTTTGAGGCAGCGACTGCGGTAAATCCCCTCGATGGGAGGAAGCATTTTCTGTCAGATTTTCAGTCTTTGCATCTATTTTTATTTTCAAAATTAACAATTTTATTTAGAAGGCTCAGTAAATCCCTTCTAAGTAGTGCTTAACCCAGTTTCAGAATCCAAGCTGCTGGATTGTAATGTGATTGCACTGTGGGTGGTTGGATTGAGATATGCTGCTGCTTCTTACAAGCCTTGCTGCCACTTGTCGCTTTACCCCCCCCCCTCTACTCCATCCAAGGACCCAAGCAGTCTTTCCAAGTGAGACAGAGGTTCACCTGCACCTCCTCCAACCATCCGCTGCTCCAGGTGTCGGCTGCTCTACATCGGTGAGACCAAGCGCAGGCTTGGCGATCGCTTCGCCCAACACCTCCGCTCAGTTCGCAATAACCAACCTGATCTCCCGGTGGCTCAGCACTTCAACTCCCGCTCCCATTCCCAATCCGACCTTTCTGTCCTGGGCCTCCTCCATGGCCAGAGTGAGGCCCACTGTAAATTGGAGGAGCAGCACCTCATATTCCTCATGGGCCCCAGCTATGCCTGCCTCTTTGTAGGGTTCGTTGAACAATCCCTGTTCCAGGCGTACACTGGCCCTATCCCCAAACTCTCCCTCCGCTACATTGATGACTGCATTGGTGCTGCCTCCTGCACCCATGCAGAACTCACTGGCTTCATCCACTTCGCCACCAATTTCTGTCCTGCACATCAGACCATCTCCAACATCTCCCTACCATTTCTAGATCTCACCGTCACCATCACAGGAGACAGACTACTGACCGACATCTGCTATAAACCCACTGACTCCCATGGCTACCTGGACTACACTTCTTCCCACCCTGCTTCCTGTAAGGACTCCATACCCTACTCCCAATTCCTCCGTCTACGCTGCATCTGCGCCCAGGATGAGGTGTTCCACACCAGGGCATCGGAGGTGTCCTCATTCTTTAGGAAACTGGGGTTCCCCTCTTCCATTATAGATGAGGCTCTCACTAGGGTCTCCTTGATATCTCACAGCTCCGCTCTTGCTCCCCCTCCTCCCATTCGTAACAAGGACAGAGTCCCCCTTGTCCTCACCTTCCACCCCATCAGCCGTCGCGTACAGCCAACATATAATCCTCCAACATTTTTGCCGCCTCCAGCAGGATCCCACTACTGGCCACACCCCTGATCTCCACCCCTTTCTGCTTTCCGCAGAGACCATTCCCTCCGCAACCCCCTGGTCAACTCATCCCTTCCCACCCAAACCACCCACTCCCCCGGGTACCTTCCCCTGCAAACGCATGAGATGCAACGCCTGTCTCTACACCTCCCCGCTCGACTCCATCCAATGACCTAAACAGTCTTTCCAGGTGAAGCAGAGATTCACTTGCACCTCCTCCAACCTCATCTACTGCATCCGCTGTTCCAGGTGTCAACTTCTCTACATCGGCGAGACCAAGCGCAGGCTCGGCGATCGTTTTGCTGAACACCTCCGCTCAGTCCGCCTTAACCGACCTGATCTCCCGGTGGCTCAGCACTTCAACGCCCCCTCCCATTCCCAATCTGACCTTTCTGTCCTGGGCCTCCTCCACTGTCAGAATGAGGCCCAGCGCAAATTGGAGGAGCAGCACCTCATATTTCACTTGAGCAGTTTACACCCCAGCGGTATGAACATTGACATCTCTAACTTCAGATAGCCCTTGCTTTCCCTCTCCTTCCCCTTCCCAGTTCTCCCACCAGTCTTACTGTCTCCGACCACAGTCTATCTCTGTCCCGCCCACTCCCCTGACGCCAGTCTGGAGATGGGTCTCGACCCGAAACGTCGCCCATTCCTTCTCTCCAGAGATGCTGCCTCGCCCGCTGAGTTACTCCAGCATTTTGTGTCTACCTTCGATTTAAACCAGCATCTGCAGTTCTTTCCTACAAATTACAATCGAGCTGTCCACTATGTCTACATATTTATTGTGCAGCTGAAAGTAAGAATTTCATTGTTCCATTTCGGGACAAATGACAGTAAAACACTACTTAACTCTTGACTAATCAATCAGATCAGCTATGCATAAATCCAATCGTTAAAGTCAAGCACAAACTGTTGAGAAGGCAACGGAGCCATCCTACCACAACTAGGGAACAGTCCTGAACCTACCATCTAAGGTCGACAGAAATGTTGGAGAAACTCAGCGGGCGAGGCAGCATCTATGGAGCGAAGGAATAGGTGATGTTTCGGGTCGAGACCCTTCTTCAGACTGATGTTGGGGGGGTTGGGAAGAAGAAAGGAAGAGGCGGAGACAGTGGGCTGTGGGAGAGCTGGGAAGGGGAGGGGAAGGAGGGAGAAGGCAGGGACTACCTGAAATTGGAGGTCAATATTCGTGCCGCTGGGGTGTAAACTGCCCAAGCTTGACTAATCAATCAGATCAGATATATTTCTGAACACTGACTTCTCCAATTTCAGGTAGTCCTTGCTTTCTCCCTCCCTCCCTCCCCTCCCCTCCCCCTCCCCTCCCCTCCCCTCCCCTTCCCTGCTCTCCCACAGCCCACTGTCTCCGCCTCATCCTTTCTTCTTCCTGCCCCCCCACATCCGTCTGAAGAAGGGTCTCGACCCGAAACGTCACCTATTCCTTCGCTCCATCGATGCTGCCTCACCCGCTGAGTTTCTCCAGCATTTTTGTCCACCATTGATTTTTCCAGCATCTGCAGTTCCTTCTTAAACACTGAACTGCTATCCACCTCATTTGGAGACCATCGCACTATCGTTGATTATGCTCTACCTTGCACTAAACGTTAATCCCTTATCATGTCTCTGTAGACTGCGAATGGCTCGCATGTATCTGCTGACTGGATAGCACGCAACAAAAAGCTTTTCGCTGTACCTCGGTACACGTGGCAATAAACGACACTATACAGGACTAAACTAAACTATAGGGGAATATACAGTGCAGAATAGTTTTCTCAGCATTGGAGCATAATAGTTCCATAGACAAAGTCCAAGGTCTGAAGAAGGGTTTCGTTGCCTATTTCCTTCGCTCCACAGATGCTGCCGCACCCGCTGAGTTTCTCCAGCACTTTTGTCTACCTTTGGTTTTCCAGCATCTGCAGTTCCTTGTTAAACAGGGTGGGTGGAAGGTTAGCTTAGTTAGCTAGATACAGCATGGAAACAGGCCAATCGGCTCGCCCACCGAGCCCACGCCGACCAGCGATCACCAACGCTATCCTACGCCCTGGAGAGAAGTTGCAGAAGCCAATTGACCTAGAAACCTGCACGTCGTTGAAATATGGGCGGAAACTGGAGCGCGCAGAGAAAATAGTACACGGTCACGGGGAGATGGCATAAACTCCGCACAAACAGCACATGTTGTCAGGATCGACCAACCCCCCCCCCCCGGTCTCTGGTGCTGTGAGGCTGCAACTGTACCGTTTGTGCCACCGGTATACTGCCCGTCAACCTGCCCTACCCGGGTCATTCCCTCCTCTCCCCACTCCCATCAGACAGATGGTACAGAAGCTTGCAAGCCCTCGCCACTAGATGCAGGAGCCGTTTCTTCCCCTTCTGTTATCTGACGGGAAGGCGGTTTCTGAAATAGATGGGATGCCAGCAGGGTGGTGCAGCCGGTAGAGCTGCTGCCTCACCACGCCAGAGACCCCCGGTTCGATCCTGACCTCGGGTGCTGTCCGTGTGGAGTTTGCATGTTCTCCCTGTGACCGCGTCGGTTTCTTCTGGATGCACCGGATTCCAAAGACGTGTGGGTTTGCAAGTTAATTGGCCCTCTGCAAATTGCCCCTTGTGTGTGGAGAGAAAGTGGGTCTTCTCCGGGTGCTCCGTTTTCCTCCCGCTCTCCAAAGACGTGCGGGTTTGTAGGTCAATTGGCTTGGGTCAAATTGCAAATTGTCCCTTGTTCAGTTTTCAGTTCAGTTTGGTTTAATGTCACATGCACCGAGGTACAGTGAAAAGCTTTTGTTGCGTGCTATCCAGTCAGCAGAAACACAATACCTAATGCGTGTATGTGGGTTAGTTTAGTTTAGTTTTGGGGTACAGCGCGGAAACAGGCCCTTCGGTCCACCGAGCCCACACCAGCCAGCGATCCCCGCACGTTAAAACAATCCGACACACATTAGGGACAGTTTACATTTATACCAAGCCAATTTACCTACAAGCCCGTACATAGCAAACGGATTTGAGTGCAAGAGCAGGGAGATTCTACTGCAGTTGTACAGGGCCTTGGTGAGACCACACCTGGAGTATTGCGTACAGTTTTGGTCTCCTGATCTGAGGAAAGACATTCTTGCCATAGAGGGAGTACTGAGAAGGTTCACCAGACTGATTCCTGGGATGGCAGGACTTCCATATGAAGAAAGACTGGATAGACTCGGCTTGTACTCGCTGGAATTTAGAAGATTGAGGGGGGATCTTATAGAGACTTACAAAATTCTTAAGGGGTTGGACAGGCTAGATGCAGGAAGATTGTTCCCGATGTTGGGGAAATTCCAGAACAAGGGTTCACAGTTTAAGGATAAGGGGGAAGTCTTTTAGGACCGAGATGAGAAAAACATTTTTCACACAGAGAGTGGTGAATCTGTGGAATTCTCTGCCACAGAAGGTAGTTGAGGCCAGTTCATTGGCTATATTTAAGAGGGAGTTAGATGTGGCCCTTGTGGCTAAAGGGATCAGGGGGTATGGAGAGAAGGCAGGTACAGGATACTGAGTTGGATGATCAGCCATGATCACATTGAATGGCGGTGCTGGCTCGAAGGGCCGAATGGCCTACTCCTGCACCTATTGTCTATTGTCTATTGTCTATTGACTGTGTCCTCTCCCTCAGGATGTACTCCGCGGCAAACATTAGCACCAACCTGTATGTGGTGACTGAGCCCTGGATCTTCTCGCTGGTCTGGTGTTCCGGTGCCCACTCCGTCATCACCAACGACCCCCAGAGGCTGAGGGATCTCCGCCGGCCCTGCTTCCTCATGGTAGGTTCCCCTCCCACCGCGCCAACCCCCCCTTGCCAGCGGGCACCGCTGTTGCCCAAAGACAAATGGCAAAGCTCCAAAAAAACAGTGAGGGACTGGGATAGGATGTAGAAGTAAGTAAGTTTATTGGCCAAGTATTCACATACAAGGAATTTGCCTTGGTGCTCCGCCCACACGTAACAACATGACATACAGTGACAGTTACGAATGATACGTAAAACATTAAAGTAAGTAAGTTTATTGGCCAAGTATTCACATACAAGGAATTTGCCTTGGTGCTCCGCCCACAAGTAACAACGTGACATACAGTGACAGTTACGAATGACTGAGAAAACACTAAACATTAATAATAATAAAACATTAATGATAAAACACCATTGATCAAGCACGTGAACCAGCAAAATACCAGATCAAAGGGGGGCTACAGATTTTTGGCTGTTGAGTAGAGCAACTACTCGTGGATAAAAGCTGTTTTTATGTCTGGCTGTGGCGGCTTTGACAGTCCGGAGTCGCCTTCCAGACGGAAGTGATTCAGTTTGATTGAAGAAAGTCTTCTGAAGAAGGGTCTCCACCCGAAACGTCACCCATCCCTTCTCTCCAGAGATGCTGCCCGTCCCACTGAGTTACTCCGGCTTTTTGTGCCTTATCAAGGGATAGGGAGAGATACAGTGCCTAAAAATGTTTAAAGTCCTCTTCATGTCATAATAATTATGTGCTTTGTAGAAGGTTGAAACTGAGCGGTGGAGCCCAGTTTAAAGGCCGGTGGAGGCAGGTTCTCTGGATGCTTTCAAGAGAGAGCTAGATAGGGCTCTTAAAGATAGTGGAGTCAGGGGATATGGGGAGAAGGCAGGAACGGGGTACTGATTGGGGATGATCAGGCATGATCACATTGAATGGCAGTGCTGGCTCGAAGGGCCGAATGGCCTACTCCTGCACCTATTGTCTATTGTCTATCGAGCTGGTGTAACTGAAGATAGACACAAAATGCTGGAGTAACTCAGCGGGACAGGCAGCATTTCTGGAGAGAAGGAATGGGTGACGTTTCAGGTCGAGACCCTTCTTCAGACTGATGTCAGGGAAGCGGGCGGGACAAAGATAGAATGTAGTCGGAGACAGTAAGACTTCAAGTTAATTTCAGTTAACTTCAGATAGCCCATGCTGTCTCTCTCCATCCCCTCGCCCTTCCCAGTTCTCCCACCAGTCTTACTGTCTCCGACTACATTCTATCTTTGTCCGGCCCCATCCCCTGACATCAATCTGAAGAAGGGTCTCAACCCGAAACGTCGCCCATTCCTTCAGACTGGTTCAGGATCAGGGAAACGAGAGATATAGACGGTGATGCGGAGAGATAAAGAACAATGAATGAAAGATGCAAAAAGGTAACTGTGATAAAGGAAACAGGCCATTGTTAGCTGCTTGCTGGGTGAGAACGAGAAGCTGGTGCGACTTGGGTGGGGGAGGGATAGAGAGAGAGAGAGAGGGAATGCCAGGGCTACCTGAAGTGAGAGAAATCATGAGTCACACCACTGGGCTGTAAGCTGCTCAAGCGAAATATGTAACTGGCACATCGCTGTTGTTCACTTTAGTCAGATTCTCTTCTCCAAAGAACAAATGGCAATCGCAAAACAATAAAATAAGGTCGAAAGGGTAACGGGACATTAACTTATCTGTAATGGGGTGGAATTGGGCTGTGTTTACTCTGCTGTGATTTTCTTACCTGATCTGCTCGGCTCGGATGACCTGCGTTGAACTTTGGAAATTCCCTCTCGCGGTCGTTAAACAAGGACTCTACCAGATCTTCAGGTGATAAGGAATAGGAGTAGAATTAGGCCATTCGGCCCATCACGCCTACTCCGCCATTCAATCACGACTGATCTATCTCTCCCTCCTAACCCCATTCTCCTGCTTTCTCTTCATAACATCCGTACTAATCAAGAAGACACACACACACACACACACACACATAGAGAGAGAGATACACACAGACAGCAGCTGGCCACCACTTCAGAGGAATGAGGCAGCTCGGGTGACTTTGAGCGGCCACCGGACCCGACAGCAGACACACACACAGATACACACAGATAGACAGAGAGGGAGAGAGAGAGACACACACACACACACATAGAGAGAGATACACACAGATAGACAGAGAGGGAGAGAGAGATAAACACACACACACATAGAGAGAGAGATACACACAGACAACAGCTGGCCACCACTTCAGAGGAATCAAGCAGCTCGGGTGACTTTGAGCGGCCACGGGACCCGACAGCAGACACACACACAGATAACACAGATAGACAGAGAGGGAGAGAGAGAGACACACACACACACATAGAGAGAGAGATACACACAGACAGCAGCTGGCCACCACTTCAGAGGAATGAGGCAGCTCGGGTGACTTTGAGCGGCCACCGGGACCCGACATCAGACACACACACAGATACACACAGATAGACAGAGAGGGAGAGAGAGAGAGACACACACACACACACACACACACACACACACACACACACACACACACAGATACACACAGACAGCAGCTGGCCACCACTTCAGAGGAAAGCAGCTCGGTTACTTTGAGCGGCCACCGGGACCCGACAGCAGACACACACACAGATAGACACAGATAGACAGAGAGGGAGAGAGAGAGACACACACACACACATACACACACACACACACACACACATAGAGAGAGAGATACACACAGACAGCAGCTGGCCACCACTTCAGAGGAATGAAGCAGCTCGGGTGACTTTGAGCGGCCACCGGACCCGACAGTACACACACAGATACACACAGATAGACAGAGAGGGAGAGAGACACACACACACAACTCAGCGGACCAGGCAGCATCTCTGGAGAGAAGGAATAGATCAGACCCTTCTTCAGACTTGCCCGAAATGCCACCCATTCCTTCGCTCCAGAGATGCAGCCTGTCCGCCGAGTTACTCCAGCATTGTGTGTGTCTATCTCCGGTGTGAACCAGCATCTGCAGTTCCTTCCCATTCCCACACTCTCGGCCCCGGGGGGTGGATGGAGCATCACACGTGGACACATCCCACCCACCACCCCAGACTTGCCCCTTCGGCGGTCTTTAAGCCGTTCATTGAGACAGAGTGAAGCCACGGGGCAGGCGCCTCAGTAATAAAGGACAAGTGGCAGAAAGGCCGAAGATAGACACAAAATGCTGGAGTAACTCGGCGGGACAGCTGCATCTCTGGAGCGAAGGAATGGGTGGCATTTCGGGTAAGTCTGAAGAAGGGTCTCGACTCTATTCCTTCTCTCCAGAGATGCTGCCTGGTCCGCTGAGTTCTCCAGCATTTTGTGTCTATCTTTGGTTCAGTCTTTACTCGAGCAAAAGAACAGATTATTAAAGTTCCCACGGTAGACTCACGAGACACTAAGATAAACGCACGGGGCCACTACGTTATTACAACGAGTTTAAATGTTTCCATTTTTAACTTGAACATTTAATTTGACTCGGGAAAAAATCAACATGGTTGATTTTTTTCACGAGTTAACAAGTTTCCCGAGTACCTGCCGTTAGCGCAACGAGTCGATAAGTTGCTCGTGCGAGTTCCGACGTTCCCGCTACGTGATCACCACGAGTGAAAACTCGGGGTCACTCGTGGGCCAACTCGCACAGTGAGACAGGGGTTTTAGAAATATCCACTGACTTGACCTCCACAGCCTTCTGTGGCAATGAGTTCCACAGATTCACCACCCTCTGATTAAAGAAACGTATCTTTTAAACAAGAACTGCAGATGCTGGAAAAATCGAAGGTAGACAAAAATGCTGGAGAAACTCAGCAGGTGAGGCAGCATCTATGGAACGAAGGAATAGGTGACGTTTCGGGTACCTATATTCACCTCATATTTCGCTTGGGTAGTTTACACCCCAGCGGTACGAACATTGACTTCTCCAATTTCAGGTAGTCCTTGCTTTCTCCCTCCTTCCACTCCCCTTCCCAGCTCTCCCACAGCCCACTGTCTCTGTCTCTTCCTTTTTTCTTCCCGCCCCCCCCCCCCGCCCCCACAACAGTCTGAAGAAGGGTCTCGTCCCGAAACGTTGCCTATTCCTTCGCTTCATAGATGCTGCCTCACCTGCTGAGTTTCTCCAGCATTTCTGTCCGCCAAATAAACTTATCCTCATCGCCTTCCTAAAAGAACGTCCTTTAATTCTGAGGAATTAATTCTGAGTGCTAGCCCTAAGAGACATCTTGTTTACATCTAGTAAGTCCTAGGAGACACCAGTCGTGGTCATCTGAGTCACGGCTCCAACTAGTGATGAAGAAAACTTTAAAACTCAACTCAAAGATCGGGTAAGACAATCAAGACTTGATTTAAGAGCATCACGTACAGGAGACCTAGGAAATTGTGCCCAGTGATCCCTGTATTTGGCGCTCTGAGATAAAACCCTGATTGTCTTATCCGATCTTCGTGTTGTGTCTTAAAGTTTCCTTTAACACTAACCCTTCGTCCCTCACCGCAAATTACCGCAATTAGCTTCAGTTAAGTTGCAGTTTAAATTAAGGGCATCAAAAGTGCCCCGGGTTTTTGTAATGTGGAGACTAGGATTATGAATCAGTTGATTGTCACGTGTACTGAGGTACAGTGTAAAGCCTTTAGGGCCGGTCCCGCTTTCACGACCTAATTCACAACCTTTTTTTTTACTCGTGGACATTTTTCGTCAGGCTAGAAAAAAACGCCCCGACTTACTTGATGCCACGAGTACCTACGACTAGCATCACGACTTGCTACGACCTATCTACAACCTTGTGGCGACCATGCTGCGAGCAGGAGTCAAGGGCAAACTCGGCAGAGGCCGTGAATCAGGGCTGGCCCTTTAGTTGCGTGCCAACCAGTCATCAGAAAGACAACACAGGATTACAACCGCCCCATTTACAAGTCAAGTCGGGTTTATTCCTCACATACACATACGAGATGTGCAGCGAAATGAAAAGTGGAAATGCTCGCGGACTTTGTGCAAAGAAACTACAAACACACAACAAACTACAAACAGAAAGGAACAGAATCACATGTTCACATATTACATATTGAGGGAGGAAAGAAAAAAAACAGGAGAATGGTCCAGTAAAGTTAGTCCCTGGTAAGATAGGAGTTTGCAGTCCTCATGGCCTCTGGGAAGAAACACCTTCTCATCCTTATTGATGCACGTTTAGTGCAGGGGAAAGCCAGCAAAGTCCGATCAAGGATAGTCCGAGGGTCACCAATGAGTTGGATCGTACTTCAGCGCTGCTCTCTGTGTGGGGTAGGTAGGATGATTCAGTTGCCTGATAACAGCGGGGAAGAAACGGTCCCTGAATCTGGAGGTGTGCGTTTACACACTTGTCACAAGTTGCCTTTGAGCGGCACGGTGGCGCAGCGATATAGAGTTGCTGCCTCACCGCGCCAGAGCCCTGGGTCCTGAGTTCGATCCTGACTCCGGATGCTGTCTGCGCGGAGTCTGTACGTACTCCCCGTTGCCGCGTGGGTTTTTCTCCAGGTGCTCCGGTTTCCTCCCACACTCCAAAGACCTGGAGGTTTGATGGCTAATTGGCTTTGGTAAAATTGTAAATTGTCCCCAGTGTGTAGGCTAGTGCTGGTGTATGGGCGATCGCTGGTCGGCACGGGCTCGGTGGGCCGAAGGGCCTGTTTCCGTGTTGTATCTCTAAACTAAACAAAGATGAATGGAACAGTACCCTAGCTTATGGAAGGACCATTCAGAAGCCTGATAACAGAGGGGAAGAAGCTATTCCGCAGTTCTGTTTAACAGATAGCTATAAGAAGATATATAATCCTCCAACACTTTCGCCACCTCCAACGGGATCCCACCACTGGCCACATCTTCCCATCTCCTCCCCTTTCTGCTTTCCGCAGAGACCGTTCCCTCCGTAACTCCCTGGTCAACTCGTCCCTTCCCACCCAAACCACCCCTTCCCCGGTTACTTTTCCCTACAACCGTAGGAGATGCAACACCTGTCGCTTTACCTCCCCCCTCGACTCCATCCAAGGACCCAAACAATCTTTCCAGGTGAGGCAGAGGTTCACCTGCACCTCCTCCAACTCGTCTACTGCATCCGCTGCTCTAGGTGTCAACTTCTCTACATCGGCGAGACCAAGCGCAGGTTCGGCGATCGCTTCGCCCAACACCTCCGCTCAGTCCGTCTTAACCGACCTGATCTCCCGGTGGCTCAGCACTTCAACTCCCCCTCCCATTCCCAATCTGACCTTTCTGTCCTGGGCCTCCTCCATGTCAGAGAGAGGCCCACGCAAACTGGAGGAGCAGCACCTCAGATTTAGCTCGGGCAGCTTACACCCCAGCGGTATGAACATTGACTTCTCTAACTTTAAATAACCCTTGCTTTCCCTCCCCCTCTCTCTCTCTCCCTCCATCCCCTCCCCCTTCCAAGTTCTCCCACCAGTCTTACTGTCCCCGACTACATTCTATCTCTGCCCCGCCCGCATGAAGAAGGGTCTCGACCCGAAACGTCACCCATTCCTTCTCTCCAGAGATGCTGCCTCACCCGCTGAGTTGCTCCAGCATTTTGTGTCTGCCTTAGCTACCAGAAGGGGTTGGATAAGCTTGGATTGTTTTCTCTGCAGCGTCGGAGGTCGAGGGGAGACCTGATGGAGGAATCTACAATGATGAGAGGGTAGAGAGGACCTTTTTTCCTCAGGATGGAAAAGGCCATGGCTTTAAGGGGAGTGGGAGAAAGTTTACAGGGGATTTATGTGCAGGGCACACAGAGAGAGGTGGGTGCCTGGAACGCACTGCCAGGGGTGTTGGTGGAAGCAGATGGATTCAGGCAGCATGGAAATAGAGCTGTCCAAGTCTGGCCTCCCCAGAGGGGCACGGGTGAAACTCAACAGACTTGGTACTGGAGTGTGGAGATGGGGGCTCCGCCAGAGACCAGCCTGTGAATGCGGAGCAGAACAACAGACAGATACCCATGTCATCTCTGGGTGCCCGCCCTACCACCCACCAAATGGAGCTCCGTCAGGGCCTGGCAGACATTGACGCCAACAGAGACAACAACCTGGCTGCTCAACGCCCGGCTTGAGATCTAACTATTCCTTTGGTTTATGTTTCATTCGCAAGAATAAGAAATAGAGCTGATTTGGGGACGTTTAGAAAGGCACAGGGATCTGCAGGGAATGGGGATGTGGATCACGTGCAGGCAGAGGCGACTGGTTTGAATTGGCGTCCTGTTTGGCACGGACACGGTTAATGTGATCCAAGGTTAATTCCCGGGATGGCGGGACTGTCATATGCTGAGAGAATGGAGCGGCTGGGCTTGTACACTCTGGAGTTTAGAAGGATGAGAGGGGATCTCATTGAAACATAGAAGATTATTAAGGGTTTGGACACGCTAGAGGCAGGAAACATGTTCCCGATGTTGGGGGAGTCCAGAACCAGGGGCCACACACACAGTTTAAGAATAAAGGTAAGCCATTTAGAACGGAGACGAGGAAACACTTTTTCTCACAGAGGGTGGTGAGTCTGTGGAATTCTCTGCGGTGGAGGCCGGTTCTCTGGATGCTTTCAAGGGAGAGCTAGATAGGGCTCTTAAAGATAGCGGAGTCAGGGGATATGGGGAGAAGGCAGGAACGGGGTACTGATTGGGGATGATCAGCCATGATCACATTGAATGGCGGTGCTGGCTCGAAGGGCCGAGTGGCCTCCTCCTGCACCTATTGTCTATTGTCTATTGACAATGTAGGCCGACGGGCCTGCAGTTGTACCATGCTGTTCTATTGCACACTGTTCTATTTTCACGTTTGTCGTTCCCTACAGACCCCCTCCCAGTACAAAGTGATGTGGATTTCATCAGACGTCGTTTCCGCCGTGTTGGTCATGCTGATCTTTACATTCCACTGGTAGGTAACACTTCAATTTGTGCGCTGCTTGTCTCGGTCACTGAAGGTTGCTGAATGAATGAATGCATGAATGAACGTTACGCTATTGTCACATGTGACAAAGTCACAGTGATACTCTTTGTTTCGTGTACCCAAGGTATGCAAATAGTCGGCACATAAAGGGCGGTGACAAATAGGCAATAGGGTGCAGGAGTAGGCCATTCGGCCCTTCGAGCCAGCACCGCCATTCAATGTAATCATGGCTGATCATCCCCAATCAGTACCCCGTTCCTGCCTTCTCCCCATGTCCCCTGACTCCACTATCTTTAAGAGCCCTATCTAGCTCTCTCTTGAAAGTATCCAGACAACCGGCCTCCACCTCCCTCTGAGGCAGAGAATCCCACAGACTCACACCCCTCTGTGAGAAAAAGTGTTTCCTCATCTCCATTCTATATGGCTTACCCCTTATTCTTAATCTGTGGCCCCTGGTTCTGGACTCCCCCAACATCGGGAACATGTTTCCTGCCTCTAGCGTGTCCAAACCCTTAATAATCTTATATGTTTCAATAAGATAACCTCTCATCCTTCTAAAAGTATACAAGCCCAGCCGCTCCATTCTCTCAGCATATGACAGTCCCGCCATCCCGGGAATCTCCTCTCTCCCCTCTCCCCTCACCCCTCTCCCTTCTCCCCTCTCCGCTCAGGCAAGAGGTACAGAAGTGTGAAAATACACTTCAGCTGTAGGAAGGAACTGCAGATGCTGGTTTGGACCGAAGATAGACACATAACTAGCTGGAGTAACTCAGCGGGACAGGCAGCATCTCTGGGGAGAAGGAATGGGTGACGTTGCGGGTCGAGACCCTTTGTCTGAAGATGTTCCTCAGTTAACAATGATCCATTCTACACTTTCTTGATCATCGTCCTCTTTGATCTGTGTTTTCACAAGTTTTTGGAGTAGATTTAGGCCATTCGGCCCATCGACTCTACTCCGCCATTCAATCATGGATGATCTCTGCCTCCTAATCCCATTTTCCTTTCTTCTCCCCATAACCCTTGAAACCCGTTCTAATCAAGAATTTGTCTATCTCTGCCATAGAAATATCCACTGACGTGGCCTCCAGAGCCCTCTGTGGCGATGAGTTCCACAGATTAACTACTCTCGGACTAAAGAAGTTCCTCCTCACCTCCTTTCTAAAAGAGCGCCCTTTAATTATGAGGCTGTGACCTCTGGTGCAAGACTCTCCTACCAGTGAAACATCCTCTCCACATCCACTCTATCTGTGCGTTTCATTAATCTGTAAGCTTCTGAACTCCAGTGAATAGAGGCCCAGTGCTGTCAAACGCTCACCATATGCTAACCCACTCATTCACACCTTACCCTTCCACCTCTCAGTCTGAAGAAGGGTCTCGACCTGAAACGTCACCCATTCCTTTTTCTCCAGAGATGCTGCCCGTCCCGCTGAGTTACTCCAGCACTCTGTGTCAATCTTCGGTGTCATTTCGCAGTTATTGCTCCATGGCCAGGGCAGCCATTTTGAACACAAAATGGTTGACTACCTCAGTGAAATGTCAGCTTTCATTCCGTCCTTTCTCCCCCCCAGGTGGAGGGAAAACGGATTTGCCTGCCATCCGAGCGTGAAGAGGAGGGACAAAGGGATTTACAGCAAGTTCCGAACAGGTAACGTGCGGTCCGCTGGACCAGGTGAGTTCCCGGGATGGCGGGACTGACATATGATGAAAGAATGGGTCGACTGGTCTTGTATTCACTGGAATTTAGAAGGATGAGAGGGAATCTTATAGAAACATATGAAATTCTTAAGGGATTGGACACGCTAGATGTTCTCGATGTTGGGGGAGTCCAGAACCAGGGGTCACAGTTTAAGAATAAGGTTGCAGGCCATTTAGGATGGAGACGAGGAAAAACGTTTTCACCCAGAGAGTTGTGAATCTGTGGAATTCTCTGCCACAGAAGGCAGTGGAGGCAGGTTCTCTGGATGCTTTCAAGAGAGAGCTAGATAGGGCTCTTACAAATAGCGGAGTCAGGGGATATGGGGAGAAGGCAGGAACGGGGCACTGATTGGGGATGATCAGCCATGATCACATTGAATGGCCTACTCCTGCACCTATTTTCTATGTTTCTGTGTTTCATTGGGACAAGGATGATTGGGAAGCATCTCAGAACATAGCATCAGGATCCTTCCCTCAGAATAACTTTGACACCAAGCGACGTGAGGGGATAACATAAGCATCATAAACTATGTTTTATGTTTACCCTGTCCAATCCCTTCAGAATTTTACATGTTTCTATAAGATACCCTCTCATCCTACTAAACTCCAGTGAATACAAGCCCAGTCGACCCATTCTTTCATCATATGTCAGGCCCGCCATCCCGGGAATTAACCTGGTGATCCTACGGTGCATTCCCTTGATAGCAAGTCTGTCCTTCCTTAATTTAGGGTCCAAGTCATGCAGGTCACGGATCTCCTTCTTCTCTTGCAGAGATGAACAATGTGTGGTCTGTTTCCGAGGCCGAGCCCATTTCCATCCAGCCCGGAAACAACTCGGCCAATCTCCCAACGTCGGCAGTCCCAGGCCACGACTAGACAACTCCCTCCGGACCGGAGCTGGACAATATTCGGCGGGGAGGCGTGCGGTGGTGGAGGGAATGTGGGAAAGAGGAGAGGAGGTCGACCGTCCGAAGACTCGAAGGGAACCTGAGTCATCCCACGCAGACCTTGGACGGGTACCTGGAAAGGAAAGGCTTATCGAGTCGTACAGCATTGAAAAAGGCTCTTTGGCCAAATTCACCTGTGCCAATCAACATGTTCCAACTGCACTCGCCCCACCTGCCTGCGTTTGGCCCATATCCCTCTAAACCTATTCCATCCATGTAGCTGTCCGAAATGTTGTGATAGTCCCAGTCTCAACTACTTCCTCCAGCAGCTCGTTCCATACACCCACCACCCTTTGTGCAAAAACCTTTCCCCTCACCTTAAACCTATGTCCTCTGGTTTTTTGATTCTCCCACTCAGTGCGTTTACCCAATCTTTTCCTCTCGTGATCTTATACACCTCTATAAGATGGCCCCTCATCCTCCAGCGCTCCAAGGAATAAAGTTCTACGTTCCTGCTCAACCTCTCGCTACAGCATAGGCCCCTAAATGAGATGTCGGCCCAAACGTGGGCATGTGGGACAGGTATAGATGGGGCATCTTGGTCTGTCTGCACAGGGTGGTTGGGCTGAAGGGCCTGTTCCTGTGCTGTATGACTCTATGACGAGTGCTGGATACAACACCATGACCAGCTTGCTTTCCCACTGTGGCTGGTTTGGGATACCATGACTCACTCTCTCTCTCCGCCCTCATGAGCGATTCCCACCCTCGCCAGCAGATCGAGAACAACAATCTCTACCCCCATCGAGTGATGGAAGACTTCTCTCAACTTGTTCAACCCGCCTCTGGTCACAACGGGACAGGATATCCCGACCGACAAAGGGATCGTTACCTGAGTGGGAGGCCGTGTGGCGTAGGGTTGCCAACTGTCCCGTATTAACCGGGACATCCCGTATATTGGGCTAAATTGGTTTGTCCTGTACAGGACCGCCCTTGTCCCGTATTTGACTGCTACTACTCGGGTCGAGGGGACTGTCGGGTCGGAGCGCCGCGTCCGGCCCCGCCTCACCCGTCCCGACGTAGTGCAGCCCATGGAGTGCAGCAGCAGCAGCGCCTCGCCCGTGGCCCCGTCGGTCAGCTGCCCGGCCAGCTGTCCGACCTTCGGACCTTCGCTGACCGCCGACACCACCACCACCCCTCCTTCTCACGGCCGATCATCGGTTCATGAGTTGGACGGGGCGCCGGACAGGATTTAGACTTTGGAGATACAGCAGGGAAACAGGCCCTTCAGCCCACCGAGTCCGTGCTGACCAGCGACCACCCCATACACTAGCACTATCCCACACACTGGGGACAGCTTACAAATTACAGAAGCCAATTAACCTACAAACCTGCAAGCCTTTGAAGTGTGAGAGGAAACCTAAGCACCCGGAGGAAGCCACGCAGGTCACGGGGGAAACGTACACATTCTATATGGACAGCACCCGTGGTCAGGATCAAACCTGGGTCTCTGGCGCTGTAAGGCGGCCACACTACATCGCCCCTGTTCTTGGAGTGGCTGTTGGATACGTTGCTTATTAGTTTCACCTCCTCCAAGCAAGACGGGTTTGCCTTTGATTTGCCGCAGGAGGTTGACCAAGCTACTGACTTACGAATGTTGGAGCCGCAGGAGTCACAGGCGACACATGCAAACACCACACCGACAGCACCCAAGCTCAGCATCGAATCCCAGGTCCCTGAAACTGAGAGGCAGCAAGAGGAAGGGGTACAAGCCATTTAGAACGGAGATGAGGAAAACCTTTTTCACCCAGAGAGTTGTGAGTCTGTGGAATTCTCTGCCTCAGAAGGCGGTGGAGGCCGGTTCTCTGGATGCTTTCAAGAGAGAGTTAGATAGAGCTCTTCAAGATAGTCAGGGGATTATGGGGAGAAGGCAGGAACGGGGTACTGAATGTGGATGATCAGCCTTGATCACAGTGAATGGCGGTGCTGGCTCGAAGGGCCGAATGGCCTACTCCCGCACCTATTGTCTATTGAACCGCTGTGCTACCAAGGCACTAATCGCCAACTGGCATGGAACCGATGGCGACCATTCAGTCCATCAGTATGGTGATACCCCTTCAGTCCAACCCACTCGTGCCTGTTAGCCCTGCTGCCTCAGTGCCTAAGGGAGGTGGGTTTGATCCTAATCTTAACAGCCGGTTGACTTTTGCTGTGGAAATAAAGGTTTTATATATATATATATATAATATACTGAAGAAGGGTCTCGACCCGAAACGTCGCCCATTCCTTCCCTCCAGAGATGCTGGCACACCCGCTGAGTTACTCCAACATTTTGTGCCTATCAATATATATATATATACTATTGATTTATTAAATTGAAAGATACAGTGTTGAAACAGGATCTTCGGCTAACTGAGTCCACACCAACCATCGATCACCCATTCACATTAGTTTATTGGCCAAGTATTCACATACAAGGAATTTGCCTTGGTGCTCCGCCCACAAGTAACAACATGACATACAGTGACAGTTACGAATGACTCAGAAAACACTAAACATTAATAATAATAAAACATAAAAAATAAATAATAGTTCATATGTTCTAGGTGTGGAATTCGGCCAATTGGCTCATCAATCATGGCTGATCAATCTCTTCTATCTATATAGTTCTACGTTGTCCCACTTTCTCATCCACTCCTTACACAACGGGGGCAATTTACAGAGGACCAATTAAATCCTACCGATCTAAATAAAACCCAGGTATCCACTCCCTACTCACTCGGGGCAATTTACAGAGACAATGAACCTACAAACCTGCACGTCTTTGGGATTGCGGGAGGAAACCGGAGCACCTGGAGGAAACCCACGAGGTCACAATGAGAAAGTCCACACACAGACAGCAGGGGAATGTCGGGATCGATCCCGGGTCACTGGAGCTGCGAGGCAGCGGCTCCACCCGCTGCAACACTGTGCTGCCATCAGTTGGCAGAAAGGGTTCTTTAGGAACCAAACCCCTTGGTTAATGGCGGAATGACTTGAACCATCTCCAAAACCCCAGCAACACACCACCATTGGACACAGCCTTGTCCACCGATGTGTTCTACTTGAACCGATGGTCTGGAAACTGGAAGAGTGGTGGATATTTTGGTGATTTTATTTCTGAATTAATAAACATAATTGAAAATGCAAAGTGATGTTCGGGCTGCTCTGTCGCTCCGGGCCTGTCCCACTGTACGAGGTAATTCAAGAGCTCTCCCGAGTTAAACAAAAAAAATCAAACTCGTGGTAAGCACGTAGAATGTACGTAGCGGGTACGTCGGTGCTCGGGGACGTCTCTTAGCGGCTCGTAACGCTAACGGCAGGTGCTCGGGAAATGAGGTCAGCTCGTGAAGACTCGTGAAGATTTTTCAACATGTTGGAAAATGTCCACGAGAGCCTCGAGTACCTACGAGCCATTACCGTAAATCTCCGAGTTCGAATCGGGGCAACCCGGGAGAATTAGCTCGTACAGTGGGACAGCCACTGGGTTCCAATTGAAGAGGTCCTTTTGCTGCACACTTGGGTTCCAATTGAAGAGGTCCTTTTGCTAGCGACAGGATGAGCAAGAGACTGTACCAAACTCTTCACACATCATCTGCTTTTGTCTTAGAGTCAAGGAGTGATATTAGCATGGAAACAGGTCCTTCAGCCCAACTTGCCCATGCCAACCAGCATGTCCCATCTACACTAGTCCCACCTGCCCACATTTGGCCCATATCCCTCCATAATGTCGTAGACCCTACTTGACCCAACCCTACTTGCCCACACCGGCCAACATGTCCCAGCTACACTAGTCCCACCTGCCAACATTTGGCTCATATCCCTCCAAACCTGTCCTATCCAGGTACCTGTCCAACTGTTTCCTAACTGTTTGGATAGTTCCAGCCTCAACTACCTCCTCTGGCAGCTCGTTCCATACACCCACCACCCTTTGTGTGAAAACGTTACCCCTTGCATCATTCCCCCTTCACCTTAAACCTCTGTCCTCTGGTCCACAATTCACCTACTCTGGCCCAAGAGACTCATTACTTTATGTACCTCCGTAAGATCACCCCTCATGATGCTGTGAATTGATGGCCGGTATCCCAAAAATCTCCCTCGTGCCAAGAATACCGGATGTGGGTTGAAATGTCACCAGGACGTTAGTTAATCGCTCAACTTTAAATTCCATGGCTATCATAGTTATAGCTGCAAGTAGATAGAATGGCCAAACAAGCTTTCATCAGTCAGAGTACTGAATATAGAATGTAGAACTGCATGCTGCAGTGTTAGAACATGTTGGCGAGGCCACGTTTAGAGTATAGTGTTCAGATTTAGGAAAGATCTTGTCGAGCTGGAAAAAGGATGCTGAGATATACAAGGAAGTGCAGGATTGTAGGTTAATTGGCCTCTGTAGATGCACAGAGTCTCTTGCCCACAGTAGGTGACACAAGGACCAGAGGGCACAGGTTCAAAGTGAAGGGGGAAAAGATTTATTTGTGTCAAGATTTAAATTTTTCTATGTGTGTAGGATAGAACTAGTGCACAGGACGGTGCAGAGTCGGTGGGCAGAAGGGCCTGTTTCCACGTTGTTTCTTTAAACTCCTCCCACGTGGATTGTCACCTTGTGGTGGTGGAGAAGCTTGTGTGGACCTGAGATCCTGAGAGCGATGCCGTCTGGAGCTATGCTCCTGGTAGGGCCAGCCATGGCGGTAAGGTCGAGGGGGGAGGACTCGGACAGAGAGCGATCAACCAAGACCTCAACGGTGGAACAGGCGGAGGACGATGGCTGACCTTAGTGGAGCGTCACGACGGCTGGGAAGGCGGATGAAGGCTGCAGCAGAAAAGGGTCTCCGGTCGTCTTGGACTCCATGCCACTGGATCCTGACCCAGATCTGTCAAGGACCGTGGGGTGGCTGTCTGTGCACCAGTCTGCCCACGTTAAACAAAGTCACGCACGGGCGTCCTCCTTGAGAGGACAGTCATACTCGTTTCGAGTGACTGCTGATGATCTTTAAACAAAACTAAAATGACTGGAGAACATGGACTGGTGATATTTTGGGTTGGGACCCTTCTCCAAACCTAGCAAGATGGTGCTCAACCCAGGCGACTATCTGCGTGCCAGCCCCAGAAACAGATCCACAATCATATATTGCAATCGCTCCACACTCTTCAATCTGTATTCCTATACACTGCAAATTGATTGATTGTAATCGTGTATTGTCTGTCCACTGACTGGTTAGCACGTGACAAAAATTCCTGCTATTGAGGGAGTGCAGAGTAGGTTTACAAGGTTAATTCCCGGGATGGCGGGACTGTCATACGCTGAGAGAATGGAGCGGCTGGGCTTGTACACTCTGGAGTTTAGAAGGATGAGAGGGGATCTTTTGAAATATGTAAGATTATTAAGGGTTTGGACATGCTAGGAGGCAGGAAACATGTTCCCGATGTTGGGGGAGTCCAGAACCAGGGACCACGGTTTAAGAATAAGGGGCAAGCCATTTAGAACGGAGATGAGGAAACATTTTTTCACACAGAGTGGTGAGTCTGTGGAATTCTCTGCCTCAGAGGGCGGTGGAGGCCGGTTCTCCGGATACTTTCACGGGAGAGCTAGATAGGGCTCTTAAAGATAGCGGAGTCAGGGGATATGGGGTGAAGGCAGGAACGGGGTGCTGATCAGCCATGATCACATTGAATGGAGGGTGCTGGCTCGAGGGGCCGAATGGCCTAGTCCTGCACCTATTGTCTATGGTCTAAAAAGCTATTCACTGTACCTCGGTACACATGACAATAAACAAAACTGAACCGAGATGATGGTGATGATACGACAAGACAGTGTGAGATGGGGATCTCACACACACACACAGGACTGAAGTTAATATGCAGATAAATATTTATTATGCAGTGGGGCATTCTTTATACAGATACAAACCGGAGACGGACGGATAGACACACAACATACTCTGGCCCTGGGTGGCCAAAGGAAATCAAAGGTCATCTTCAGCTCACCAACCGTGAACATGCATCCATAACAAGGCTTTTATTTAAAAAAAAATGTTATCACAATACTTATCTTCAATATTAACATTATGTACATATATTGTTCAGTTCAATGCAGTGGAAGAGAGAGAGAGAGAGAGAGTGAGAGTGAGAGAGAGAGATAGAGAGAGAGAGAAGTGTCGTCGAAGAGCTGCTAAGGACTTCCTGTTGGGACAACTGGGATCAAGCTATCTATTGTCCTCCAAACCTCAGTTGGCTTGGACGATGCCCAGTGAAGCAACAGTCTTGAATATTGTCCCAAGATGCAAGCGTTTTAGACAGGGCAATCTTCTCTTGAAGCCTCCCCGACACAAGAACGTTTTACGCAGACAGAACATGCTCTGTGGAACATTGCACGCGCTTCCCCATGCACAGTTTGTAGCTTCTCCCGTGCCAACATCCCAACACAAGATTCATCCCACTGACAGATACAAGTTTGTGATCATCGCTGTCACAAACCAAATACAGGCAGCGATCCGTTCTCTCTAAAGACGTCAACTGATTGAGAACCGAGAGCACTGGTCGCCCTAGCAACAGATCAGAGGAGATTGAGTGACCTTGTGGGCGATCTACCTTGTGCTACTTTCTTCCGATCAACGCAAGGCTTTACATCTCCTCGTGAGGAAGAGAGGTCACATGGTCTTTAAGACATCACGTGGAAACACATACACACACACAGAGTTAATTTTATTACTCAAAAAGGAGAAAGGGTCCATCAAACCTTTCTGTCATCCTACTTGCTTCCTACCCAAGGACATGGCTGTCCATTCAGATATTCCCCCACATCCAGGGAGTGGACATATATTGGTGAGATTGTTAAGGAAAGGGAGTGGAAAAAGAGGGTTACAACTGGTGTCAGAGAACACTCAGAGTGGCAATGATACCAAGATGGTGTCTTTATTTTGGAACGTCTTCATGGCAGGAGGCCGGGGGGGGGGGGGGGTGGGGGGGGGGGGGGGGGGGGGGGGGGGGGGGGGGGGGGGGGGGGGGGGGGGGCAGTGATTAGGTCATGGGTCACCCAAGTGCCAGAGGTCAAGCAGATGTTCGGCAACTGCACGTACATCCCCCGTGACAGATAGGACCTTCTCCAGATGGGACCCAAACCTACATTTGGTCAACTTCGTTAAGATCTAGACACCCCCAAAGCAATATAAAACACGCACATTTCAATATGTCGACTGGAGTTGGGGTGACAAAAACAAACACTGGGAATTTAGTGACACAACCTTCAAGGGCAAAAAAAACGTCTATACTGACAACAAAGCATCTTGCGGAGTCCTCGTACGAGTTAGAAGCCAACTTGGATTGAAACGCAGCGGGCTGATTCATACCTCGGTTAAACTGGACTCGATGAAACTCGTGCGCGGAGAGATTTAGCGGTGACGTGAAAGATAAGATGCAGCACAGAATGAAAACTCACAAACACTTGCGCACCCCACCATCCATGTGATTTGGGTGAAAGCAGCAGCATTGAAAATAACACTTGGGTGTCATGAAACTAGAAACCTTTCACAATAGGCCGGACTTTTCTTTTTGGGTGACTGCGAGGCCTGGGTTTGCTTTGTTTTTTGGCTCATTGTCCGCGATTGGAAGAGACTTTCGCTCGTGCTTGGACCCGCCCACACACACACACACACACACACACACACACACACACACTACAAATAGTCATCCTCGCTCGAGGAAGAGTCGGAGTCACTGCTGGAGGAGCTCGGCAGAGGACTTCTCCTCATGCTCCAGATCTGGGTGGAGAAGGTCTTATTCCAGCTGCAAGGATTACCCGCGGGCCTCAACATCTGGATGAGCTGACAGGCCCAGAGCCAGTAGTCACAAGAGGTTCATTTGCCAGCCTTGGCACTGCGTTCCTTGTTCATGGATGTCAACATCTGGCTGATGTAGGAGGTCAACAGGTCGTCCATTTTGTAACCCTGTTTCGAGAAAGGAGAGCTCCATCAATTTCTTAGAAAGGCCGACCTCGAGCCTCGAGTCTTAAGTGTCGTAGAGCACAGAAACAGGCCCTTCGGCATGAACGTGCTGGGTCGATGGATGAGTCATAGTCATAGAGCATGAAAACAGGCCCTTCGGCCCAACTTGCCCACACCGACCAACATGCCCCTTCTACACTAGTCCCACCTGCCTGCTTTTGGCCCATATCACTCTAAACCTGCATTATCTGCAAACCTGCCCAACTGCTTCTTAAACATTGTGATAGTACCTGCCTCAACTGCCTCCTCCAGCAGCTCGTTCCATATTGTAGTGGCCATTCAGCTTAACTCAGTATGTTATAACTCGTGTGCGGAGGCGGCGCTGAAGGACGAGGAGCCGAAGCAAAGAAGTCAAATCCAAATATCCGAATGGAAACGGCGCCGAAAACAACGCCAACAAACCGAAAGCAAACGACGCCGAAACGCCAATGCACAGAAAGGGCGGGACGCCTAAAAGCCAACTAACCGAAAGGCTGCATCGCTGAAAAGCAAACTCACCGAATGGCCGCTCTGCCGAAACACCAACTAACCGTAAGGCTGCGTCGCCTACAAGCCAACGAACCAATCGCCGCTCCGTCGAAAAGTCAAATAATGGCTTGTGTGGGAAAATGACCCCCACCCTCCCGTCTCCACCGGCCAGTGACGTGATGGATGCGGGGGTCTGGAACAATCGCTGACAAGTCCCGCCCCCCCGGCGACGTCATGTCCGTTATTTGACTTTTCGGCAGAGCGGCATTCGGTTAGTTGGCTTGTGGGCGACGCAGCCTTTCAGTTAGTTGGCATTTAGGCGTCCCGTCTTTTTGGTTAGTTGGCGTTTCGGCTTTGTTTCCATACGGCTATTTGGCTTCGACTTCTCATCCTTCGACGCCACGTCCGGGTACCGTTATAACTATAACCAGTTACCTTTAAACGTTATCTGCCTGTAATTATGTGGGTGGGATTTATACGCAGTCTGAGGCGTGTTTGCGGCTGGGATTCTCGAACAGACTCTAGACCCTAGTAGTTAGTTTAGTTTGAAGATGCATGGGGTGCGGTCACAGCTTTCCACCATGCACGTGTTTGACCACGAGTAAGATCAAAATGTACGTATATGTTAGGTAATTCCCCCCCCCCCCCCCTCTGGTGAATGCTATGTACTTAACTCTTCTGTTTCTCTCCTGAGTGCAGGCCCCGTGGCTGGGAATCAGGAATCAAGGGGTTAAGGGCTCCTGTACCCGATTGGCCAAGCTGCGTCAGGTGACGGGTGACTCATCGGAAGCTTAAATACCAGAATCTCCCAGAACTCTCTCTCTCTTCGTCGACCCTGACTCGTGAACAGATGGTGGTGTGAGCTGCAGGAGGCCTGGCCACATGGCATAGAACTTTGTGTATTATTACCTACATTTGTCAATTAATATTGAATTGGGACGGATAAGGGCTGACCTGAGGGTTTTTGTGTATTTTGTTTCAGGGTTATTTCCATTTAGGCAGGTTAGAGACTCTAGTTCGACGGCCCATTGCGAGGCTGGCTGGAGCACTGTTATCTTTGTTTATTAGTTTATTCTTGTCCTTGACTGGGTTGTTTGAATCAGATTTGAGTTTTAATTAAATAAAAGACTATTTTCTTGAACTTGAGCCTGTTTTTTGACTATGTTACACGGCTCTGAAGTTCCTGCATTCGGGAGTCGTAACAAAATGGTGGCTCGTCCTAAGCTTTGAGGACCCTAGACAGTTTGGGGTTTTTTTGGTAGGCTTCTGGTGACTGAGGAAGTCTGTGTTGTGAGGAGATTTTTTTCTTCTCTTCCGTTTGTGGTAACTTTAGTGACCAGGGTTTGTTCTGGTGGTTTGGTCCTACATTTGATATGGAGTTTAAAGTACAGGAATTTACTGAGGAATTTACTAGGCGGGAGTTGTTTGATAAATGTACCAAGGAGCATTTGTGTATGCTGGCAGAGACCTATAGGGTGCCTATTGATAAGCATTTGAAGAAAGAGGCTATAAAGTTGGAGTTATGGTCTGCGTTGGTGAGGAGTGGGGTAGTGCCTGCTGGTGCAGACAGTCCTCTATCTTCTACAAAGCCTAGTCAGGAAATGGGGGACCCCATTCGATTGAAGGGGTTAGAGCTTGAGAGTTAGAGGAGTTAGAGAAAAAAGGAGGAGAGGGCCTTAAGAGCGAAAGAGCTTGAAATAAGAGAGAAAGAGCTCCAATCTGAGCTTGTAAGGAAAAAGGAGGAGAGGGCCTTAAGAGAGAAAGAGATCATACTTGAAATGGAATGCCTTGAGCGGCAGGAGAAGGAATTGAATGCCTCCCGAGTTTCTTCTAGGGAACGGGAGGTGTCTAAGGCCGCGGTGTTAGCAGATGAGTATGTATTGACTCATAAAACGGAGTTTGTTGGGCGATCCCATAGTTTTGGTGCACGGCCGTTTAATCGTGGTGGTGTCACCGGTGGCAGTGCCAAAGCTGTTTCTGTGCCTGCAAGGGTCAGCTCATTAATACAGGGGGAGGTCCGAGCTGATAAGGTTGACGGAGATTTCAGGACTAAGGAAGGGCCTGTGTGCTACTATTGTAAAGGGAGCGGGCACATCTTAAAGTCGTGTCCCGTCCTGCAAAGGGAAAAATGCAAAGCCTGTGGCTTTGGTGGGTACACAGAAGAGCCACCTGTGGTTCCTGGGATGCCTGCGTCTGATAAGTGTAGGAATTATTCTGCGTTCATCACGAAAGGTTTGTTTTCTCTAGAGAATGGGGGTCATAGAGTTCCAGTATCCATCTTGCGTGCTACTGGTGCTACTCAGTCCTTTATATTTGGATAGTGTACTGCCGTTTTCTGGGGAGTCATCGCTGGGTCCAGTGTCCCTGTGGTAGGATTCGGTTGGAGGACATGGTAGTGCCTTTGCATACCGTGAGTCTCGAGTCCGAGTTGGTTTCAGGCCGGGTAATGCTGGGTTACGGCCGTTTGTTTTCCGGTGCGGGAGTTTCTGTGATTTTGGGGAATGACTTGGCAAGAGGTAGAGTAGTTCACATTACTCCTGAGGTGACGGCTGTTCCGATGGTGCAGAGTCCTGACATATTGGCTATGCAGCATCCGACGGGTCTTCGCAGCTTGTGCTGTCATGAGGGCTATGGCTAAGAGCCAGGGCAAAGTTTGAGGATGTAGTGGACCTGAGTGAGAGCATTTTTGGGATCAGGAGGAGGATGGATCCTGTGTTGTGGAGGGTGTTTCTACATCTCAAGATGGGTCTTGTCTGAAAATGTGCCGGTGTCGCTGTCACGTGACCGGCTGGTTGAGGAACAAAGAGTGATCGCCAGGTTTATCGGATTCTGTTCGACTGCGCGGTGCCTGAGGGGGATATGGAGTCCACAGCAAAGGGGTATTTTCTGAGGAATGGCTTGCTGATGCGAAAGTGGTCTCCCTTGGCTATTGTCAGGGCAGGATGATTGGAGCATGGTTGATCAGATTGTGATACCTCGTCGGTATAGGGATATGTTTGGCTCATGATGGACCTCTGGTGGACATTTGGGGATCAATAAGATGTATGACCGTATCTTACGGAATTTTTTTTGGCCAGGGTTGAAAAAGGGACGTGAAGCAGCACTGCAGGTGTTGTCACATTCGGGGACGGTCTCTTAGCGGCTCGTAACGCTAACGGCAGGTGCTCGGGAAATGAGGTCAGCTCGTGAAGACTCGTGAAGATTTTTCAACATGTTGGAAAATGTCCACGAGAGCCTCGAGTACCTACGAGCCATTACCGTAAATCTCCGAGTTCGAATCGGGGCAACCCGGGAGAATTAGCTCGTACAGTGGGACAGCCACTGGGTTCCAATTGAAGAGGTCCTTTTGCTGCACACTTGGGTTCCAATTGAAGAGGTCCTTTTTGCTAGCGACAGGATGAGCAAGAGACTGTACCAAACTCTTCACACATCATCTGCTTTTGTCCTTATAGAGTCAAGGAGTGATATTAGCATGGAAACAGGTCCTTCAGCCAACTTGCCCATGCCAACCAGCATGTCCCATCTACACTAGTCCCACCTGCCCACATTTGGCCATATCCTCCATAATGTCGTAGACCCTACTTGACCCCCACCTACTTGCCCACACCGGCCAACATGTCCCAGCTACACTAGTCCCACCTGCCAACATTTGGGCTCATATCCCGTCCAAATCTGTCCTATCCAGGTACCTGTCCAACTGTTTCCTAACTGTTTTGGATAGTTCCACCAGCCTCAACTACCTCCTCTGGCAGCTCGTTCCATACACCCACCACCCTTTGTGTGAAAACGTTACCCCTTGCATCTTTCCCTCTTTCCCCCTTCACCTTAAACCTCTGTCCTCTGGTCCACAATTCACCTACTCTGGCCCAAGAGACTCATTACTTTATAATTACCTCCGTAGATATCACCCCTCATGATGCTGTGAATTGATGGTCGGTATCCCAAAAATCTCCCTCGTGCCAAGAATACCGGATGGGGTTGAAATGTCACCAGACGTTAGTTAATCGCTCAACTTTAAAATTCCATGGCTATAGTTATAGCTGCAAGTAGATAGAATGGCCAACAAGCTTTCATCAGTCAGTAGTACTGAATATAGAATGTAGAACTGCATGCTGCAGTGTTAGAACATGTTGGCGAGGCCACGTTTAGAGTATAGTGTTCAGATTTAGGAAAAGATCTTGTCGAGCTGGAAAAAGGATGCTGAGATATACAAGGAAGTGCAGGATTGTAGGTTAATTGGCCTCTTGTAGATGCACAGAGTCTCTTGCCCACAGTAGTGACACAAGGACCAGAGGGCACAGGTTCAAAGTAAGGGGGAAAAGATTTATTTTGCCCCCAAGATTTAAATTGTCCCAAGTGTGTAGGAATAGAACTAGTGCACAGGACGGTGCAGAGTCGGTGGGCAGAAGGGCAATACTATCTCCTGTTTCCCACGTTGTTTCTTTTAAACTCCTCCCACGTGGATTGTCCAACCTTGTGGTGTGGAGAAGCTTGTGTGGACCTGAGATCCGAGAGCGATGCCGTCTGGAGCTACGCTCCTCCTGGTAGGGGCCAGCCTGGCGGTAAGGTCGAGGGGGAGTAGACCACGGACAGAGAGTGATGCAACCAAGACCTCAACGGTGGAACAGGCGGAGGACGATGGCTGACCTTAGTGGAGCTCAACACAACGGCTGGGAAGGGATGAAGGCTGCAGCAGAAAAAGGGTCTCCCGGTCGTCTTGGACTACCAGGCCACTGATCCTGACCCAGATCTGTCAAGGACCGTGGGGTGGCTGTCTGTGCACCAGTCTGCCCACGTTAAACAAAGTCACGCACGGGCGTCCTCCTTGAGAGGCAGTCATACTCGTTTCGGTGACTGCTGATGAACTTTAAACAAAACTAAAATGACTGGAGAACATGGACTGGTGATATTTTGGGTTGGGACCCTTCTTCCAAACCTAGCAAGATGGTGCTCAATCCCAGGGCGACTATTCTGCTGCCAGCCCCAGAAACAGATCCACAATCATATATTGCAATCGCTCCACACTCTTCAATCTGTATTCCTATACACTGCAAATTGAATATTGATTGTAATCGTGTATTGTCTGTCCCTGACAGGTTAGCACTGACAAAAATTCTTGCATATTGGGGGAGTGCAGCGTAGGTTTTACAAGGTTAATTCCCGGGACAGGGCGGGACTGTCATATCCGCCGTGAGAGAATGGAAGCTGCTGGGGCCTTGTACACTCTGGAGTAATAGAAGGATGAGAGGGGATCTTTTGAACACAGTAAGATATATTAAGGGTTTTGGACACCCGTAGGAGGCAATTGTGTTTGTTGGGGTGTGGTAAACATGTTTATTGGGAGGGGGGGATGTTTATGGATAATGGATAATGACTGTCCAGAACCAAGGGACCACAGTTTTAAGATAAAAGTGGCGACCGTATCTTGAACGGAGACGAGGAAACACATATTCACACAGAGAGGTTGTGAGTCTGTGGAATATCTCTGCTAATAACAGATGATGGGGTGGAGGGCCGTTTCATTCTCCGGATAACGTTTTTCACGGGAGAGCTAGATAGGGCCTACCTTAAAGATAGCGGAGTCAGGGGTTTATGGGTGAAGGCGGAACGTGGGTGCTGATCAGCCATGATCACATTGAATGGCTGTGTTGGCTCGAGGGGCCGAATGGCCTACTCCTGCACCTATTGTCTATGGTCTAAAATGTTCTTTACTGTACCTCGGTACTCGTGACAATAAACAAAACTGAACCGAGATGATGGTGATGATACGACAAGACAGTGTGAGATGGGGATCTCACACACACACACAGGACTGAAGTTTAATATGCAGATAAATATTTTATTATGCAGTGGGGCATTCTTATACAGATCCACAACCGGAGACGGCACGGATAGACACACAACACTTCCCAACTGGCCCTGGTGGCCAAAGGAAATCAAAGGTCATCTCAGCTCCACCAACCGTGAACATGCATCCATAACAAGGCTTTATATTAAAAAAAAATGTTATCACAATACTTATCTACAATATTCAACATTATGTACTCTATATATTGTTCATTCAATGCAGTGGAAAGAGAGAGAGAGAGAGAGGAGAGTAGAGAGAGAGAGATAGAGAGAGAGAGAGAAGTGTTGTCGAAGAGCTGCTAAGGACTTCCTGTGGGACACACTGGGATCAATGACTATTGTCCTCCAAACCTCAGTTGGCTTGGACGATGCCCATTGAAGCAACAGTCTTGAATATGTCCCAAGATGCAAGCGTTTTTAGACAGGGCAAATCTTCTCTTGCAGCTTCCTCAAAACGTCCAATGCAACGTTGCCTCCTTCCCCGATGTAAGAACGTTTTACGCAGACAGAACATGCTCTGTGGAACATTGCACGTGCTTCCCCATGCACAGTTTGTAGCTTCTCCCGTGCCAACATCCCAACACAAGATTCATCCCACTGACAGATACAAGTTTGTGATCATCACTGTCACAAACCAAATACAGGCAGCGATCCGTTCTCTCTAAAGACGTCAACTGATTGAGAACCGAGAGCACTGGTCGCCCTAGCAACAGATCAGAGGAGATCAGTGAGGGTAGTTTGTGATCACCTTGTGGGCGATTTACCTTGTGCTACTTTCTTCCGATCAACGCAAGGCTTTACATCTCCTCGTGAGGAAGAGAGGTCACATGGTCTTTAAGACATCACGTGGAAACACATACACACACACAGAGTTAATTTTATTACTCAAAAAGGAGAAAGGGTCCATCAAACCTTTCTGTCATCCTACTTGCTTCCTACCCAAGGACATGGCTGTCCATTCAGATATTCCCCCACATCCAGGAGTGGACATATAATTGGTGAGATTGTTAAGGAAAGGGAGTGGAAAAAGAGGGTTACAACTGGTGTCAGAGAACACTCAGAGTGGCAATGATACCAAGATGGTGGTCTTTATTTTTGTGAACGTCTTCATGGCAGGAGGCCGGGGGGGGGGGGGAGGGGGGGGCAGTGATTAGGTCAGGGTCACCCCAAGTGCCAGAGGTCAAGCAGATGTTCGCAACCTTGCAACGTACATCCCCCGTGACAGATAGACCTTCTCCAGAATGGGACCCAAACTAACTACATTTGGTCAACTTCGTTAAGATCTAGACAAACCCCCAAAGCAATATAAAACACGCACATTTCAATATGTCGACTGGAGTTTGGGGTGACAAAAACAAACACTTGGGAATTTTAGTGACACAAATTTTAAAAGGGCAAAAAAAACGTCTATACTGACAACAAAGCATCTTGCGGAGTCCTCGTACGAGTTAGAAGCCAACTTGGATTGAACGCAGCGGGCTGATTCATACCTCGGTTAAACTGGACTCGATGAAACTCGTGCACGGAGAGATTTAGGCGGTGACGTGAAAGATAAGATGCAGCACAGAATGAAAACTCACAAACACTTGCGCATCCCCACCAACCATGTGATTTGGGTGAAAGCAGCAGCATTGAAAATAACACTTGGGTGTCATGAAACTAGAAAACCTTTCACAATAGGCCGGACTTTCTTTTTGGGTGACTGCGAGGCCTGGGTTTGCTTTGTTTTTTTGGCTCATTGTCCGCGATTGGAAGAGACTTTCGCTCGTGCTTGGACCCGCCCACACACACACACACACACACACACTACAAATAGTCATCCTCGCTCGAGGAAATGTCGGAGTCACTGCTGGAGACTCGGCAGAGGACTTCTCCTCATGCTCCAGATCTGGGTGGAGAAGGTCCTTATTCCAGCTCTGCAAGGATTGCCCCGCGGGCCTCAACATCTGGATGAGCTGACAGGCCCAGAGCCAGTAGTCACAAGAGGTTCATTTGCCAGCCTTGGCACTCTCTGCGTTCCTTGTTCATGGATGTCAACATCTGCTGATGTAGGAGGTCAACAGGTCGTCCAGTTTTGTAACCCTGTTTCGAGAAAGGAGAGCTCTCATCAATTTCTTAGAAAGGTCCGACCTCGAGCCTCGAGTCTTAAGTGTCGTACAGAGACAGAGTCGTAAAAGAAACAGGCCCTTCGGCATTGAACCGAGCTGGGTCGATGGATGAGTCACAGTCATAGAGCATGAAAACAGGCCCTTCGCCCAACTTGCCCACACCGACCCCACATGCCCCATCTACACTAGTCCCCCACCCTGCCTGCTTTTTGGCCCATAAACCCCTGTAAACCTGCATTATCTGCAAACCTGTCCCAACTGCTTCTTCAAAACAGTGTATAGTACCTGCCTCAACTGCCTCCACCTCCAGCCAGCAGTCTATCCATATTGAGTGGCCATTCAGCTTAACTCAGTATGTATATAACCCGTGTGCGGAGGCGGCGCTGAAGGACGAGAGGACCGAAGCAAAGAAGTCAAATATCCAAATAACCGAATGGAAACGGCCTGAAAACAACGCCAACAAACCGAAGGCAAACGACGCCGAAACGCCAATGAACAGAAAGGGCGGGACGCCTAACAAGCCAACTAACCAAAAGGCCTGCATCTGCGAAAAGCAAACTCACCGAAAATGGCCGCTGCCAGCCGAAACGCCAACTAACTGAAAGGCTGCGTCGCCTACAAGCCAACGAACCAACGCCGCTCCGTCAAAAAGTCAAATAATGACTTGTGTGGGAAAATGACCCCCACCCTCCCCCGTCTCCACCGGCCAGTGATGTGATGGACCGGGGGTCTGGAACAATCACTGACAATCCCCCCCCCGCCCCCCGGCGACGTCATGTCCGTTATTTGACTTTTTCGGCAGAGCGCATTCGGTTAGTTGGCTTGTGGGCGACGTAAGCCTTTCAGTTAGTTGGCATTTAGGCGTCCCGTCTTTTTGGTTAGTTGGCGTTTTTCGGCTTTGTTTCTATACGGCTATTTGGCTTCGACTTCTCATCCTTCGACGCCACGTCCGGGTACCGTTATAACTATAACCAGTTACCTTTAAACGTTATCTGCCTGTAATTATGTGGGTGGGATTTAATACGCAGTCTGAGGCGTGTTTGCGCTGGGATTCTCGAACAGACTCTAGACCCTAGTAAGTTAGTTTAGTTTGAAGATGCATGGGGTGCGGTCACAGCTTTCCACCATGCACGTGGTTTGACCACGAGTAAGATCAAAATGTACGTATGTTAGGTAATTTCCCCCCCCCACCTGGTACTTAACTCATCTCTGTTTCTCTCCTGAGTGCAGGCCCCGATGGCTGGGGAAATCAGAATCAAGGGGTTAAGGGCTCCTGTACCCGATTGGCCAAGCTGCGTCAGGTGACGGGTGACTCACGGAAGCTTAAATACCAGAATCTCCCAGAACTCTCTCTCTCTCTATTCTCGTCGACCCTGACTCGTGAACAGATGGTGGCCTGAGCTGCAGGAGGCCTGGGCCACATGGCATAGAACTTTGTGTATATTATCTACATTTGTCAATTAATATTGAATTGAGGGACGGATAAGGGCTGACCTGAGGGTTTTTGTGTATTTTGTTTCAGGGTTATTTCCATTTAGGCAGGTTAGAGACTCTAGTTCGACGGCCCATTGCGAGGCTGGCTGGAGCACTGTTATCTTTGTTATATTTAGTTTTATTCTTGTCCTTGACTGGGTTGTTGAAATCAGATTTAAGTTTTTAATTAAATAAAATACTATTTTCTTGAACTTGAGCCTGTTTTTTTGACTATGTTTTACACGGCTTCTGAAGTTCCTGCATTCGGGAGTCATAACAAAATGGTGGAGAGCTCGTCCTAAGCTTTCGGAGGACCCTAGACAGTTTGGGGTTTTTTTGGTATGGGCTTCTGGGTGACTGAGGAAGTCTGTGTTGTGAGGAGATTTTTTTTTTTTTTCCCTTCCGTTTGTGGTAACTTTAGTGACCAGGTTTTGGCTCAGTGGAGCAATTTGGTCCAACATTTGATATGGAGTTTAAAGTACAGGAATTTCACTGAGGCTTCCTAGGCGGAGAGTTGTTTGATAAATGTACCAAGGAGTCATTTGTGTATGCTGGCAGAGACCTATAAGGTGCCTTATTGATAAGCATTTGAAGAAAGAGGCTATAAAGTTCCGGGAGTTATGGTCTGCGTTGGTGGTGGAGTGGGGTAGCACAGCCTGCTGGTGCAGACAGTCCTCGCCAATCTTCTACAAAGCCTAGTCAGTGAAATGGGGACCCCATTCGGATTGAAGGGGTTTGGCAGTAAGAGCTTGAGAGTTAGAGGAGTAGAGAAAAAAGGAGAGAGGGCCATTAAGAGCGAAAGAGCTTGAAAATAAGAGAGAAAGAGCTCCAATCTGAGCTTGAAAGGAAAAAGGAAGGAGAGGGCCTTAAGAGAGAAAGAGATCATACATGAAATGGAATGCCCTTGAGCGGCAGGAGAAGGAATTGAATGCCACTCCTCGCGAGTTTCTTCTATGGAACGGGAGGTGTCTAAAAGGCCGCGGTGTTAGCAGATGATTCTCTATGTATTGACTCATAAAACGGAGTTTGTTGGGCGATCCTATAGTTATTGGTGCACGGCCGTTTAATCGTGGTGGTGTCACTGGTGGCAATGCCAAAGCTGTTTTCTGTGCCTGCAAGGTCAGCTCATTAATACAGGGGGAGGTCCGAGCTGATAAGGTTGACGGAGATTTCAGGACTAAGAAGGGCCTGTGTGCTACTATTGTAAAGGGAGCGGGACGCACATCTTAAAGTCGTGTCCCGTCCCTGCAAGGGAAAAATGCAGAGCCTGTGGCTTTGGTGGGTACACAGAAAAGAGAGCACCTGTGGTTTCCTGGGATATTCCCTGCGCCTGATAAGTGTAGGAATTATCCTGCGTACATCACGAAAGGTTTTGTTCTCTAGAGAATGGGGGTCATAAAGTTCCAGTATCCATCTTGCTTTGCTACTGGTGCTGACTCAGACGCCAGAATCCCTTCACTATTGGATAGTGTACTGCGTTTCTCTGGGTAGTCATCGGTTGGGTCCAGTGTCCCTGTGGGTAAGGATTCGGGTTGGAGGACATGGTAGTGCCATTTTACATACCGTGAGTCTCGAGTCCGAGTTGGTTTCAGGGCCGGGTAATTGGATGGGTTACGGCCGTGTTTTCCCGGTGCGGGAGTTTTTTCTGTGATTTTGCGGGAATGACTTGGCAGGAGGTAGAGTTTCTCATTACTCCTGAGGTGCAAACAATCCACGATGGCGTTTCCTATGGTTGCTCCCTATGGCTATGCAGAAAAGACATGATATATTGGCTATGCAGCATCCGACGGTCTTCACAGCTTGTGCTGTCACACGGGCTATGGCTAAGAGCCAGGCAAAGTTTGAAGATGTAGTGGACCTGAGTGAGAGCATTTTGGGGATCAGGAGGATGGATCCTGTGTTGTGGAGGGTGTTTTTCTACATCTCAAGATGGGGACTTGTCTGAAATGTGCCAGGTGTCGCTGTCACGTGACCGCCTGGTTGAGGAACAAAACGACTGATCAAGGTTTTTATCGGATCTGTTCGACCTGAGGGGGATATGGATTCCACAGCAAAGGGGTATTTCCTGAGGAATGGCTTGCTGATGCGAAAGTGGTCTCCCTGATATGTCAGGGAGCATTGATGATTGAGCGTGGTTGATCAGAGTTTGTGAATACCTCGTCGGTATAGGGACGAAGATACTCTGTTTGGTCTTCATGATGGACCTCAATCGTGGCGGTGGACATTTGGGGGTCAATAAGATGTATGACCGTATCTTACAGAATTTTTTTTGGCCAGGTTGAAAAAGGACGTGAATCAGCACTGCAGGTGTTGTCACATTTAAGCAGCCAGGTGGCAGGGAAAGCCGAACCAATAATCGATTGTTCCTGCGCCCTTTATATTCAATCCCTTGTGGTCGGGTGGGGGGACCGTTTGAAACGGATTCTAGTTGATTGTTGGGTCCTCTACCTCGGACGAGGGTGGGCAGCAAGTTTTTATTGACTATTATGTGTGCGTCTACCCGCTTTCCGGAGTGGTCCCTTTGCGTAAAAACATTACTGCCCCTGCCATTGTGAAGTCTCTCACTAACGTTTTTTTTTTTCGTTGTTCGTTTGCCCAAGGTGTGCAGAGCGACCAAGGTTCCAACTATCATGTCAAAGGTTTTGGTCAGGTTAATGAAGTTGTTGGATATTGAGCATTGAAATACTCTCCAGTGCGTACCAGTCCTGAGAGCCAGGGAGCTCTCGAGTTGGTTTCACCAGACTTTTTGAAATCCATGTTGAGGACTTAACTGCCTGGAGTTTGAAAAAGACTGGGTTGAGGGGGTTCATCTCGTTATGTTTGCGGTGCGTGAGATATGTGTGCCAGGAGTCTTTAGGGTTCAGTCCCTGCTGACCTGGTTGCTCGCGCATACTTCCGTGGTCCGTTGAGGGTCCTGAAGGAGAAATGGTTGCAGGAGAATTCACAAACGTAGTATTTTAGACCACGTCTGTATTTTTAGGTCTAGACTGCGGAGGGCATGCGAACTGGCAATGGGTAATACCTTGCTTCTGCTCAGTCTCCAGGATGAAAGGGCTGGTTTCGACAGGAAGGCTTCTAGTAGGAATTTTCCTCCAGTATGACAAAGTCCTGGTGTTGTTGCCTATTCCTGAGGTCACCCAGTCTCACAGGCTCGGTATAAGTGTTCCCTATCAGGTGGCTTAAGCAGGTTGGTGCAAGAGATCTTACGTTTTTGAGATACCGGTATTACCTGATCGGAGGCGAAAGATATCAGTTTTGTCATATCAAACATGCTGAAGCAGTACCAGAGAGCAGGAAGCAGGGTACACGTGTTCGGGGGGGGTTATTTTGAAATGGGGGTATTATAATTGAGGAGCTGTGGTCCTTCGGTTTTGTCTAAGAAGAAGCCGGTTTTGAGCTGTATAGTGCTGCCCCCTGACACGGTGGTGATGAGTGTGAGGCACGGTTGTCGGTGCAGTGACGCAGGGAAAAAGCTGTGCTGTGCAACTCTGAAGCATTGAGTTTGGATCACGCTTCCCTTGCGGTTGTCTATGTGTTGGTTGGGGTGTATATTTGTCTGAAAAAGACATCCTAATCAGAACATGGACCCATATTGATTTGTCTGATCAGCCTGCGACTTCTTGCTTCGGTGGGGTCAAATGGTCACTGTTCTGGGATGTGCCTTCTCAGAAAACCGCCCTATTGCTGACTGGGAAAGGGGGGGGGGGGGGGGGGGTGGGCCTAGTTGTAGTCCGTGGAGTTCTCCGGGTCTGCTGGCTAACGAAGGCTAATGGGGAGGACAGGTTTTGCACGGACCTTTCGATTGGTGAATGGTGTAACTCAGCCGGATTGCTATCCTCTTTTCCACGGATGGAGGATTGTGTGGATCAATGTGGAAGTGCATCTTTGTGTCCTAAGTTGGACTTGCTAAAAGGGCAATGGCAAGTTCCTTTTTGTCACTGAATAGTTTCTTCGAAGCTTATTCAGTATCTTTGGGTGGGGGTGTTAGGTACTTCCCCCCGCTCTGGTGAATGCTATGTACTTAACACTCTTGTTTCTCTCCTGAGTGCAGGCCCCGTGGCAGGGAGGCAGGAATCAAGGGTTAAGGGCTCCTTACCCGATTGGCCAAGCTGCGTCAGGTGACGGGTGACTCATCGGAAGCTTAAATACCAGAATCTCCCAGAACTCTCTCTCTCTTCGTCGACCCTGACTCATGAACAGATGGTGGTGTGAGCTGCAGGAGGCCTGGCCACATGGCATAGAACTTTGTGTATTATTACCTACATTTGTCAATTAATATTGATTTGGGACAGATAAGGGCTGACCTGAGGGTTTTTGTGTATTTTGTTTCAGGGTTATTTCCATTTAGGCAGGTTAGAGACTAGTTCGACGGCCCATTGTGAGGCTGGCTGGAGCACTGTTACCTTTGTTTATTAGTTTATTCTTGTCCTTGACTGGGTTGTTTGAATCAGGTTTGGGTTTTAACAAAATAAAAGACTATTTTCTTGAACTTGAGCCTGGTTTTTGACTATGTTACGCGGCTCTGAAGTACCTGCATTCGGGAGTCGTAACAGTATACAAGAATGAGTTTGGATGAATATATCACAGTTTTTACAACTACAATAAAAAAAACTATTAATCAAGAGACTGTTTGGAAGATTTATCTTTTGACGGCATTGGATGTGTTGTGGAGAGCTCGTGAGTGCGTTTTGATTATCTCCTGAACCCGTCTTCAATCACAGTGACTAGAGGAAAGAATCCTTGAAACGATATGAAAATCTGTCACTATACATATACAATAGACAATAGGTGCAGGAGAGGCCATTCGGCCCTTCGAGCCAGCACCGCCATTCAATATGATCATGGCTGATCATCCCCAATCAGTACCCCGTTCCTGCCTTCTCCCCATATCCCCTGACTCCGCTATTTTTAAGAGCCCTGGCTAGCTCTCTCAGAGAACCTGCATCCACCGCCCTCTGAGGCAGAGAATTCCACAGACTCACAACTCTGTGAGAAAAAGTGTTTCCTCGTCGCCGTTCTAAATGGCTTACTCCTTATTCCTAAACGGTGGCCCCTGGTCCTGCATCGAGTCGTTTATCCAGAGTTCTTCCCCTCACCTTAAACCAGGCACGTGCCGTCAGGGTAGGCAAGGTAGGCAGTGCCTACCCTGACTAAAATTATAAAATAGTAATTATTTTATATAGAAATATAATATGTATAAAATATATATATAAAACATATATAAAATGGTCATAAATAGTAAAGTCACGGGAGAATTTTTGCCTCCCTAAGAGATTCATCTCTTAGGGAGGCATAATTTTCGGGGGGGGGGGGGGCCCGGGTGCCTTTCACCAGCAGTACGTTTTAAACGCGGAGTATGATGTACTTCACGTGCTTGTCGACGATGCTTCAAGCCATGAGTGGGGACGGATCCTTAAAGGCAGCTGGAACTCTGCCTTTACACCGCGGACTGCGTGCATGTGCTGCGTTGCGCACTGCGCATGCGCACCAGCCTACTGCGCATGCGTGTGCGCAAGTTTCTTAGTGGGATTTTCAAGGGTGGATAGTGATTACCTGAAGAGTTTCACCAAGCAACCTTACGGATATTTTTGCTGCAGAATGGATTGTGTGCACAAATAATATGGTAAGTAATTTTTTTTTTGAGCTATATGTTTTTAAATACTTTATTAAGAGATAGGATCGATTGAAAACAAATTACATGATAAAAGTCGAGAGAACAGTCTGCCACGCTTTAAAAATAGCCGAATGACAGTTTACCGGGGAGGGAACAATGTGCGCATGCGCGGTTTTCAAGATTTTTAAAAGCCACTGCCTACCCTGGCTGATTACTCACGGCACGTGCCTGCCTTAAACCTATGTCTTCTGGTCCTCGATTCCCCGACTCTGGATAAACGACTCGATGCATTTGCCCGATCTATTCTCACGATCAAGGAGAAAATAATTGACCCTATAAATATTTACCTCCTCTACAAGATCACTCCTTATCCTCCTGCGCTCCACGGAATGAGGTCCTAGTCAGCTCAACCTCACCGTATAGATCAGGCCCTCGACATCTTCGTAAATCTTCTCTGCACCCTTTTCAGCTTTCCGATAACATTGAGTCTGAAGAAGGGTCTCGACCCGAAACATCGCCTGTTTCCTTTGCTCCATAGATGCTGCCGCACCCGCTGAGTTTCTCCAGCATTTTTGTCTACCTTCGATTTTCCAGCATCTGCAGTTCCTTCTTAAACATTTCCTATAACAGTGACCAAAACTGAACACAATACTCAGTGTGGTCTCACTAACGTCTTGTACAACTCTAACGTGACCTCCCAACTACTTTCTTCAATTCTCTGACTGATGAAGGCCAATGTGCTGAGAGCCTCCTTGACCACCTCTGTGGCAATGTGGGATTCGTTGCCACAGATGGCCGTGGAGGCCAAGACAATGGATATTTTTAAGGTGGAGATTCACAGATTCTTGATTAGGGCTAGCAGAATCAAGGGATATGGGGAGAAGGCAGTAACGGGGTACTGATTGTGGATGATCAGCCATGATCACACTGAATGGCGGTGCTGGCTCGAAGGGCCGAATGGCCTGCTCCTGCACCTATTTTCTAATGATTTTTCTGACAACAAAGTATTTATGTATATATGTAATGATACATCAGGGGTTTTGAGGAGAAGACAGGAGAGGGAAAGGTAGATCAGCCATGATTGAATGGCGGAGTAGACTTGATGGGCCGAATGGCCTAATTCTGCTCCTAGAACTTATGAACCTAGGCAGGAAACATGTTCCCGATGTTGGGGGAGTCCAGAACCAGGGGCCACTGTTTAGGAATAAGGGGTAAGCCATTTAGAATGGAGATGAGGAAACACTTTTTCACACAGAGAGAGTTGTGAGTGTGTGGAATTCTCTGCCTCAGAGGGCGGTGGAGGCCGGTTCTCTGGATACTTTCAAGAGAGAGCTAGATAGGGCTCTTAAAGATAGCGGAGTCAGGGGATATGGGGAAGAGGCAGGAACGGGGTACTGATTGGGGATGATCAGCCATGACCACATTGAATGGCGGTGCTGGCTCGAAGGGCCGAATGGCCTACTCCTGCAGCTATTGTCTATTGTCTAATCTACTGGAGGTGTCACTTTCAAGGAACCATGTACCTGCACTCCTAGTCCCCTCTGCTGTATGAAACCAACCCATGCACACCACATTGGTTAAGTTACCAAAGAGTGTAGGCAGGAACTGCAGATGCTGGTTTAAAGCGAAGATAGACACAAAGTGCTGGAGTAACTCAGCGGGTCAGGCAGCACCTCTGGGGAGAAGGAATGGGTGACGTTTCGGGTCGAGACCCTTCGTCACTCCTTCTCTCCAGAGATGCTGCCTGTCCTGCTGAGTTACTCCAGCATTTTGAGTCTAGCAAAGAGGTTTGGTCAATCTTACCAGGGAGGTCTCACACAGCAGCTTGCTGCCCCGCACCAGGTTCCCGATGGTGATGTGGAAGTATGTGTTGCCACTGCTCCAGTTTGATATCTTGGTGAACGGATGGGTTGTGAGAATATCCTTGAAATATTCAAATAAGGGGAAAAGTGTTTTACATTGTAAACTAACAACTAGGGTCGCCAACTGTCTCGTATTAGCCGGGACATCCCGTATATTGGGCTAAATTGGTTTGTCCCGTACGGGACTGCCCTTGTCCCGTATTCGACCGCTACTACTCGGATCGAGGGAACTGTCGGCTCGGAGCGCCGGGTCTGCCCCCGCCTCACCCGTCCCGACGTAGTGCAGCCCATGGAGTGCAGCAGCAGCAGCAGCGCCTCGCCCGTGGCCCCGTCGGTCTGTCGGCAGCCCGGCCAGCTGTCCGACCTTCGCTTACCTCCGACACCACCACCGCCCCTCCTTCTCACGGCCGATCATCGGTTGACGAGTTGGACGGGGCACCGGACTTTGCACAAACCCCTCAGCTGGCCCGCCGGCTGGGCTTTGTGTGCAGTCCAGCACCCGGGGCCAACTCATCATTCACCCAGCCACGGCCGAGTCCGTCAACGAATTGCCGTCGGGAATTTGTCCCGTATTTTGACCTTGTGTCCCTTATTTGAGAGTGAGAACGTTGGCGACCCGACTAACAAGACATAATCAGCCCCACTTAATGCAAGTGCTTGGAGTAAACTCCGCGAGTTAGGCAGTATCTGTGGAGGACATGGATAGGTGACGTTCTCAGATCTTGGCACCAGTTTTTAAATCAATAGACATTAGACAATAGACAATAGGTGCAGGAGTAGGTCATTCGGCCCTTCGAGCCAGCACCGTCATTCAATGTGATCATGGCTGATCATCCCCAATCAGTACCCCGTTCCTGCCTTTTTCCCCTTATCCCCTGACTCCGCTATCTTTAAGAGCCCTATCTAGCTCTGTCTGGAATTCCACAGACTCACAACTCTCTGTGAGAAAAAGTGTTTCCTCGTCTCCGTTCTAAATGGCTTACTCCTTATTCTTAAACTGTGGCCCCTGGTTCTGGACTCCCCCAACATCGGGAACATGTTTCCTGCCTCTAGCGTGTTCAAACCCTTAACAAACCCTCGCTTGGTCTCCTGGAGCGGAGCCCGATCCAGGCGAGCCCCAGGCTGCTGCGGGGCCTCCAGCCGCCGCCTCCATCCGGATTGTCCAGCGACCTGCCGTCCCTCTCCTCGTCCACCCCTTCCACCGTCAGCCTTTGTGCCCTGGGGGGGGGGGAGGCCTCCCGCAGCCGACCTCGAGGGCGTGGAGGGATCATGACCCCGGTTCCCTCCATTACCCGCCCTTGCTCTCAAGACCGTCATCACCGGCTTTAGAAGGATGAGAGGGGATCTTATAGAAACATATTAAATCCTTCAGGGATTGGACAGGCTAGAGGCAGGAAAAATGGTCGCCATGTTGGGGGGAGTCCAGAACCAAGGGGTCACACAGTTTAAGAATAAGGGGTAGGCCATTTAATAACTGAGATGAGGAAAAACCTTTTTACCCAGAGAGTTGTGAATCTGTGGAATTCTCTGCCACAGAAGGCAGTGGAGGCCGATTCACTGGATGTTTTCAAGGGAGAGTTGGATTTAGCTCTTAGGGCTAACGGAATCCAGGGATATGGGGAGAAGGCAGGAACGGGGCACTGATTCCGGATGGTCAGCCATGATCACATTGAACGGCGGTGCTGGCTCGAAGGGCCGAATGACCTACTCCTGCACCTATTGTCTACATTTCCACCGGTCCTCGGTGGACGAGGAGGGGCCGGCAAGGTTGATGTTTTGGTGCCAGGACACTTGTCCAGTCTGAGCGGTCACCTACCCTTGTTCTCCAGAGACGCTGCCTGACCCGCTGAGTTAGTCCAGCATTGTGTGTCTAACCCTGAATAGTAATAAAGCTACCTTGGTCTTTGGGTCGATGAGGCTCACTCCATGCATGTTGATCACAATGAGAAGGATCTCAGGGTAGTTTGGCTCGGTGGTTTGCTAGAAAGAGGAACAGAATAAGTTTAGGTTTATTATTGTCATGTGTACCAAGGTCTCCTATGTTATCAGGCAACTGAACCAACCTACCAACCAGAGAGCAGCGCTGAACTACTATCTACCTCTATGAGACCCTCGGACTATCCTTGATCAGATTTTGCTGGCTTTACCTTGCACTAAACGTTATTCCCTCATCATATATCTATAACTGTGTCAAGTCAAGTACAGTCAAGATTTATTCATCACTTTACATAAAGTGCAGTGAAATGAATTTGCCAGCAGCGGTACCATGAAAAAGAAGACACAAAACACAATAAAAATTTAACACAAACATCCACCACAGCATTCATCACTGTGGTGGAAGCCACAACAAGATGGCTTCAAGATGGTGTAGGCCGCAGGCTGGCGGTCGAAGATTTAAAGTACAGCAGGAAGCACCGCAGACCGCAGGGCCGGCGGTCAGAGCTCCTCTCCTGGGATCCCAGGCGAGGGACCCCGCTCCTAATGGAACTCCGCAGACCCCGTCTTCAGGCTGCCGCGGGCCAGTGAACGGAGCACTCCCCTCTGGTGACCCCCAGCGAGGGCTCGCCCGCTCCGCGACGAAAGAGTCCTCGCTGCGCCCGTTGCTGAAGCTGAAGCCCCGGGCGCGTCTCTGGGAAAGGCCGCACCTATCCTTGGTGGTGTTAGGCCACGGGGGAGTCGACCGAAGCGGTTTCCCCCTTACCCCCCCCACACCCACCCCCCACACAAGACACACAGAGAAACATTAAAAACATTAAGACACACTAAAAAAACAAAAATAGTAGAGAAAACTAACTAGCTGGCAGGGCTGCCGGCTCGCAGCGCCCCCACCGACCCTGCATGGGTGGCTCGATTGTAATCACGTATTGTCCTTCTGTTGGCTGGGTAGCACGCAACAAAAGCTTTTCTCTGTACCTCAGTACTCGTGACAATAAACTGAACTGGACTGTAACGGATCAGATGCACAATAGATACATGCAATCAAGACAAACATACGGGCGGCACGGTGGCGCAGCGGTAGAGTTGCTGCCTTACAACGCCTGCACCGCCAGACACCCGGGTTCGATCCCGCCTACCGGTGCTGTCTGTGTGGAGTTTGTACGCTCTCCCCGTGACCTGCGTGGGTTTTCTCCGAGATCTTCGGTTTCCTCCCACACTCCAAAGGCCCGCAGGTTTGTAGGTTAATTGGCTTGGTGTAAGTGTAAATTGTTCCCACTTATCCTTGGTCGCCTAATTAGGATGTCAACAAAATAGAGAGAGTACAGAGGAGATTTACTAGAATGTTGCCTGGGATCCAGCAACTATGTTACAGAGAAAGGTTGAACAAGTTAGGTCTTTATTCTTTGGAGCGCAGAAGGTTAAGGGGGGACTTGATTGAGGTCTTTAAAATGATGAAAGGGATAGACAGAGTTGACGTGGATAAGCTTTTCCCATTAAGGGTAGGGAAGATTCAAACAAGAGGGCATGACATGCGAATTAAGGGACGGAGGTTTAGGGGTAACGTGAGGGGGAACTTCTTTACTCAGACGGTGGTGGCTGTGTGGAATGAGCTTCCAGCAGAAGTGGTGAGGCAGGATCGATTTTAATATTTAAAAGTAAAGTGGATAGGTATATGGACGGGAAGGGAATGGAGGGGTATGGTCTGAGTGCTGGTAGATGGGACTAGGGGAAAACAAATGGTCGGACTGGAAGGGCCGAGAGGGCCTGTTTCCGTGCTGTAATTGTTATATGGTTATATGGTTATCCTTCTAAAATCCTGCTTGGTTTCAGCTCCAGTGAGAGGTGGGATAGGCTTGGAATGTTATATCTCGAACGTCGGAGGCTGAGGGAAGACTTGGGTAGAAGTTTGTAAAATATTGAAAGGCATAGACAGGGTAAACAGTCAGAACCTTTCCCCGCAGGGTGGAGAAGTTCAACACTAGAGGGCATAGCTATAAGGCGAGAGGGGGAATGTTTAATGGAGATGTGAGGGGCACTTTGTGTTCACACAGAAGGTGGTGGGTGCCTTGAATCTGCTGCCAGGGATGGTGGTGGAGGCAGATAAATTGTGGCATTTAAAATGCTTTTAGATAGACACATGGATATTTAGGAGATGGGGATCGCATTAAGTTTACAGACACAGCAATGGAAACAGGCCTTTACAGCATGGGTAGGAAAGAACTGCAGATGCTGGTTTAATGCGAAGGTAGACACAAAAAGCTGGAGTAACTCAGCGAGATAGGCAGCATTTCTGGAGAGAAGGAACGGGTGGCGTTTCAGGTCAAGACCCTTCTCCAGTCTGAAGAAGGGTCTCGAACCGATCCTCTTTTACAGCATGGACCAGGCTCTTTAGTCAGAGGGTGGTGAATCTGTGGAATTCTTTGCCACAGAAGGCTGTGGAGGTCAAGTCAGTGGATAGTTTTTAAGGCAGAGATAGATAGATTCTTGATTAGTACGGGTGTCAGGGGTTATAGGGAGGAGGCAGGAGGATGGGGTTAGGAGGGAGAGATAGTTCAGCCATGATTGAGCGGTGGAGTAGGCTTGATGGGCCGAATGGCCTAATTCTGTCCCTGTTACTTCTGATCTTCGGCCCATCAACTCCTGCCGACCATCGATCACCCATTAACGTAATTCTTGATCGTCTGCGGCCACATCCGCTCCCTACACACCAGGGACAATTTACCAAGGCCAATTAACCTGAGACGTGGGAGGAAACTCTGAGGAAACCTACGCGCTCACCGGGAGAACGTGTAAACTCCACACAGTCAGCAGCCAAAGTCCGGATCAAACCCGGGTCTCAAGTGTGGTGAGGCAGCAACTCTACCAGAGCCACTGTGGCATTATGTTCAGCATGGACATTCTGGGCCGATTGGCCTTTTTAAAAAAAACTGTGCTGTACTGATCTATGTTCTACATTGACGTGTTTCCCAAGTATTGGTTTGGAAGGAACACAAGGTTGTGTTTGGGTTTAGTTTAGGATCAGAGTTACAAGTTCATGCCCACTCCCCATTCAATCATGGCTGATCTCTGCCTCCTAATCCCAATCTCCTGCCTTCTCCCCATAACCCTTGACACCTGTTCTAATCAAGAATGTGTCTATCTGTGCCTTAAAAATATCCACTGACTTGACCTCCACAGCCTTCTGTGGCAATGAGTTCCACAGATTAACTACCCTCTTCACCCGAAAAAGGGACCACATCCCCCCAATTCTGACCTCTCTCCACTGGCTCCCTGTGCGGTTCAAGATCCTTCCTTATGTTTACAAAGCCCTCAACGGGCTTGCCCCCACCTACATCAAAAGTCTGCTCAACCACCACACCACCTCCAGGTCCCTCAGATCGGCCGACTGCGGGTTACTGGACATCCTGGTCTAGGCATAAGCTCAGGGGCGGTTGCAGCTCCTAGACTGTGGAACAGCATCCCTCTTCCCATCAGAACTGCCCCCTCCATCGACTCTTTTCAGTTGAGACTTAAAACTCATCGTTACTCTCAAGCCTTTCTTGACGTCCTCTGAGCAAGGGCTATATGTATGTATTTATGTATGTACTTAATCTATGAACCAATGTTGTATAACGTTAGTACCTCCACCAATGTAAAGCACTTTGGTCAACGAGAGTTGTTTTTTAAATGTGCTCTAGAAATAAAAGTGACTTGACTTGACTCTGACTAAAGAAGTTCCTCCTCACCTCCTTTCTAAAAGAGCACCCTTTATTCTGAGGCTGTGACCTAGACTCTCCCAGCAGTGGAAACATCCTTTCCACATCCGCTCTCTATGCCTTTCATTATTCTGTAAGTTTCAATGAGGTTAAGGTCTAGTTTAGTTTATTACCAAGGTACAGTGAAAGGTTTTAATGATGTGTCAGCGAAAAGACTGTACATGATTACAATCGAGCCATGTACAGATACAGGATAAAGGGAGTAACGTTTAGAGAATAGACAATAGGTGCAGGAGTAGGCCACTGGGCCCTTCGAGCCAGCACCGCCATTCAATGTGGTCATGGCTGATCATCCCCAATCAGTACCCCGTTCCTGCCTCCTCCCCATATCCCCTAACTCCGCTATTCAGTGCAAGATAAAGTCCAGTAAAATCTGATTTTACTTTGGAGTCACGTGAGTGACTTCGTGAAGACCCCGCCAGCACGCATGCGCGACATATCGTCGCTCGCATTTGTTGTCGGCAAGCTGGGGGGGGGGGGGGGGGAGTGCGCTCCCCACCAGCTCCTTCAAAAAGACCGCTATCGGTAAGTGAACTCACCTTCAGCTGGTTGTAGGCAGCAATTGCATTTCTACCTACAGATATGATGGACGGGAAAGGAAAGACCAAGCTTTCCAAGAGCCGCGGGACCCTACCAAGTCAGCGGCCAACATCCCCGGAGCTGCTCTCAACACCAGCAGCACCTGTACTACGGCCGGGGAAAAAAGTGCGGAAGTCGGGCACTACAGAGTCAGCAGCGCCCGACTCATCACCAGAACGGACGTCCGCACAGGAGCAGGGTACCTCCGACCCTGACCCTGATCCCACTATCTGGGATTCACTATTGACACCAACCAAATGATAGTCGCAATCCCAGCCAACAAAGCATCAGCCATAAAAGAGGCATGCAACAGCCTTGCTTGCGCCAGGGTACCGACCATTAGACATGCTGCTAAGGTAATTGGGAAACTAGTAGCTACAGTGGCTTGCAAAAGTTTTCATATCCCTTGAACTTTTCCACATTTTGTCATGTTACAACCACAAACGTAAATGTATTTTATTGGGATTTTATGTGATAGACCAACACAAAGTGGTGCATAATTGTGAAGTGGAAGGAAAATGATACATGGTTTCCAAATTTTATTACAAATAAAAAACTGAAAAGTGTGGCGTGCAAATGTATTCTGCCCCCCCCCCCCCCGAGTCAATACTTTGTAGAACCACCTTTCGCTGCAATTACAGCTGCAAGTCTTTTGGGGTACGTCTCTACCAGCTTTGCACATCTATAGACTGAAAATTTTGCCCATTCTTCTTTGCAAAATAGCTCAAGCTCAGTCAGATTGGATGGAGAGCATCTGTGAACAGCAATTTTCAAGTCTTGCCAGAGATTGTCAATTGGATTTAGGTCTGGACTTTGACTGGGCCATTCTAACACATGAATATGCTTTGATCTAAACCATTCCATTGTAGCTCTGGCTGTATGTTTAGGGTCGTTGTCCTGCTGGAAGGTGAACCTCCGCCCCAGTCTCAAGTCTTTTGCAGACTCTAACAGGTTTTCTTCCAAGATTACCCTGTATTTGGCTCCATCCATCTTCCCATCAACTCTGACCAGCTTCCCTGTCCCTGCTGAAGAAAAGCATCCCCACAGCATGATGCTGCCACCACCATGTTTCACAGTGGGGATGGTGTGTTCAGGGTGATGTGCAGTGTTAGTTTTCCTCCACACATAGCGTTTTGCATTTAGGCCAAAAACTTCAATTTTGGTCTCATCAGACCAGAGCACCTTCCTCCACATGTTTGCTGTGTCCCCCACATGGCTTGTGGCAAACTGCAAATGGGACTTCTTATGGCTTTGTTTCAACAATGGCTTTCTTCTTGCCACTCTTCCATAAAGGCCTGATTTGTGGAGTGCACGACTAATAGTTGTCCTGTGGACAGATTCTCCCACCTGAGCTGTGGATCTCTGCAGCTCCTCCAGAGTGACCATGGGCCTCTTGGCTGCTTCTCTGATCAATGCTCTCCTTGCCCGGCCTGTCAGTTTAGGTGGACGGCCATGTCTTGGTAGGTTTGCAGTTGTGCCATACTCTTTCCATTTTCGGATGATGGATTGAACAGTGCTCCGTGAGATGTTCAAAACTTGGGATATTTTTTTATAACCTAACCCTGCTTTAATCTTCTCCACAACTTTATCCCTGACCTGTCTGGTGTGTTCCTTGGGCTTCATGATGCTGTTTGTTCACTAATGTTCTCTAACAAACCTCTGAGGCCTTCACAGAACAGCTGTATTTATACTGAGATTAGATTATACACGTGGACTCTATTTACTAATTAGGTGACTTCTGAAGGCAATTGGTTGCACTGGATTTTATTTAGTGGTATCAGAATAAAGGGGGCTGAATACTTTTGCACGCCACACTTTTCAGTTTTTTATTTGTAAAAAAACTTGAAAACCTTGTATAATTTTCCTTCCACTTCACAATTATGCGCCACTTTGTGTTGGTCTGTCACATAAAATCCCAATAAAATACATTTACGTTTGTGGTTGTAACGTGACAAAATGTGGAAAAGTTCAAGTGGTATGAAAACTTTTACAAGCCACTGTACGTTTCCAGCTGCGCAATTCGGACCAAAATTTGCAAAGGGCAAAAATTTCAGCATTAACTTTTTGACAGACCTATGCGGCTGCCGATCAAGGCTAAAATTGAGCTACAATGGTGGGTTAACAATATTAGTGAGTGTTATAAGCCCATCATTGTTAGCAATCCGTCAGTCGTGTTACAGACCGACGCAAGCGCCCAAGGCTGGGGAGCAACTGACACCACGTCCAGTTGTGGTGGCAGATGGGACCCTCATGAGTCCACCCTCCTTCAGACACAAGGAATAAACTATTTAGAGATGCTGGGTGGTTTCCATGGGCTACGGGCATACTGTACCAATTTACATCATACACATGTCCGCCTGCAAATAGATAATACCACGGTGGTGGGTTACATAAATCATATGGGTGGTATCAGGTCAGTATCTTGTGACGAATTGGCAAACACAATTTGGCACTGGTGCATTGAAAGAAATATTTGGATATCAGCGACCTACCTCCCGGGGAAGCTCAATACAGTGGCGGACACCAGGTCACGAGTATTCAATGATAACATCGAGTGGATGTTGAACCCCCAAATATTTGCTGAAATTATAGCTAAATTTGGTACACCAGATATCGACCTCTTTGCGTCAAGGTTGAACCATCAGATACCAACGTATGTGTCTTGGGAACCAGACCCTGGGGCAGTAGCTATGGATGCTTTTTCATTCCATTGGGGGAAATGGTTCTGCTAAATGGATTTCCCCCATTCTGCCTCATCAAGTCGGATATTGCAGAAAATTCAACTGGATTCTGCAACTGGCATATTGATCATACCCGCTGGCCTACACAACCATGGTACCTGGTGGTCCTCCACCCGTGGTACAAATTGGCAAAACACCCCCATTTGATTACCAACCCCATTACGGGGGATAGTCACCCATGTCATGGTCACTTAAACCTGTTAGCTTGCAGGTTGTAAGGAGGCCACTATTGGAGGCTGGCATATCACCCAGGGCCATGGACCTCATCACAGCGTTGTGCAGGGTTTCTACCAGAAAACAGTACCTAACCCAGATCAGGAAGTGGGAGGCCTACTGCTTTCGTATAAATACGACCTACAACTCTGCCACGATCCCTGACGTCCTGGAATTCCTGGCGGGCCTTCATTACGATGAGGGTCTCAGCTACAGTGCCATCAACAGCGCCAGGAGTGCGCTGTCCTCATACCTGACTATAGGTGTGGGTACACACCCATTGGTATCTAAATTCATGAGGGGAGTGTTTAACTCCAACCCTCCTCGGCCCAGATACAATATCACCTGGGATGTAGGGATAGTACTGACCCTACTCAGAAGCTGGTCCCCCATGACAGGGTTACCACTTGATAGACTTACCTAAACAAAGTGGTGACGTTTGATGGCAGTGACAACAGCACAACGAGTCCAGACCTTACAGAAACTTCGACTCGACAGAATGGTCTCAACCACCTGCGAAGGTAACTTTCTTTGTAGAAGAACTACTGAAGCAGCATAGACCTGGGTCTACTGGACTGCAGTTGGAATTCCGGGCGTACCCCTCTGATGCCACACTCTGCATAGCCACCCATCTCCGCCATTACATCAGGACTACACGTACCATCAGGAACATGGAGCAGGGGCTCCTCATCAGCCACAAGCAACCACATCACCGGGTGACTGTGCAGACCATCGCCAGGTGGCTCAGGGTGGTGTTGGGTGCAGCAGGTATAGATACTAACATTTTTAAACCTCACTCTACCAGGGCTGCATCCACATCAGCGGCGAGGACCATGGAGGTGCCCATGGACCATGTCCTCGCTACCGCGGGTTGGGCCAGTGAATCAACATTCCAATGCTTCTACAATACGCCGGTGGCCGCCCCCGCAGCGTTCGTGGAAGCTGTGTTGAGAGCCGCTCCGTAATATCATTTGTTCCCCGAATTAGGGTTTTTTGTTATTATTTGTGTAATAAACACCCATTACTTTTTTCAGCCTGTTCTGTCTGGAATATATTCACAACCTTCCTCCATCAGTATTGCGGCAGTGTGACTCACGTGACTCCGAAGTAAAATAGTAAGATACCAAGTTTGAAGTTTGATCTTTATTTTATGAGGAGTTGCGATGAGAGATTTCGTGCCCTCCGCTCCCAGCCCTCTATCATTAGGTCAACTGGTATATTCAAGTTTATTTTAATCTTACTATCTTCAGTCATTGTTGTTATCTGTGATTCCACACCGCTGCTTTGAAGAATGTCGCGCATGCGCGCTGGCGGGGTCTTCACGAAATCCCTCATCGCAACTCCTCATAAAGTAAAGATCAAACTTCAAACTTGGTAAGTTCTTGTTTAATCTTGCTATTAAAGATACTCTGAGGGGTTCCAATGAGGTAGATGGGATGTCAGGAACGCTCTCTAGTTGGTTGAGTGAAGCAATGGGCCAGATAGTTATGACGCTGCTCTACATCTGTACATGAAATAGATAACAAATGCTCCTCACCTTTACTTCAAAGAAAGCCGATCCAAAGGTAGGCCACCTGTAGATCAACTTCAGGAACAGCAGCTTGGCCTCTTCTCTGGACTTCCCTGCCTGTTTATTGTAGAACGCCACGATGGACTAGTGACAGAGAGAGAAGCAAGATTAGGCGTTGAGTCCAAGAACTGAATGGCCCGACATTTACCCTTCAATTTTCCAATTAAAACCTTTGGTTGGGGAGAAGGCAGGAGAATGGGGTTAGGAGGGAGAGATAGATCAACCATGATTGAATGGCGGAGTAGAGTTGATGGGCCGAACAACCTAACCCTGCTCCCATCACTCATGACCTTGGTTGTCCATTGAGATTTTAGCGTCCAGATATCATCTGGATTTTGTCCATCCAGTTATTATTGGGGCACCATACTGAGGGAGGATGTGCTGGCACTAGAGTGGGAGGTTTATGAAGTTCACAAGAATGAGTGGGTTAACATACAATGAGCGTTTGACGGCACTGGTCCTGTACGCGCTGGAGTTTAGAAGGACGAGGGGTACCTCATTGAAAGTTACCGAAGCGTGGAAGGCCTGGATGGAGTGGATGGGGAGAGAATGTTTCCATGAGTGGGAGAGTCTAGGACTAGAGGGCACAGCCTCAGAATAAAAGGACGTACATTTAAAAAGGATTTGAGGAGAAATTTCTTTAGTCAGAGGGTGGTGAATCTGTGGAATTCATGGCTATGGAAGGCAGTGGTGGCCAAGTCAATGGATATTTTTAAGGTGGGGGGCTGACAGATTCTTGATTTGTAAGAGGGTCAGGGGTTGTGGGGGGAAGGCAGGAGAATGGGGTTGAGGTGGAAAGATAAATCAGCCATGTTGTTAAAGAAGGAACTGCAGATGCTGGAAAATCGAAGGTAGACAAAAATGCTGGAGAAACTCAGCTGGGTGAGGCAGCATCTATGGAGCGAAGGAAATAGGCAACGTTTTGGGATCTTATTGAAACATATAAGATTGTTAAGGGTTTGGACACGCTAGAGGCAGGAAACATGTTCCCGATGTTGGGGGAGTCCAGAACCAGGGGCCACAGTTTAAGAATAAGGAGTAAGCCATTTAGAACGGAGACGAGGAACCACTTTTTCTCACAGAGAATGGTGAGTCTGTGGAATTCTCTGCCTCAGAGGGCGATGGAGGCAGGTTCTCTGGGTGTTTTCAAGAGAGAAGGCTCTTAAAGATAGCGGAGTCAAGGGATATGGGGAGAAAGCAGGAACAGGGTACTGATTGGCGATAATCAGCCATGAGCACATTGAGTGGGGTGGAAGATTGCAACCTTCACGTGGTCCGCCCTGTTTCGACTAATGCGATCAACTCAACGTGCACGAACGGAAGATCAAATAGAACAAGTTGTCCGACAACTTTAGGCTGTGCACGCCACACGAAAGAAGAAGCACATTGAATGGCGGTGCTGGCTCGAAGGGCCGAATGGCCTACTCCTGCACCTATTGTCTATTGTCAGAGGTTATGGCGAGAAGGCAGGAGAATGAGGTTAGGAGGGAGAGATAGATCAGCCATGGTTGATGGGCCAAATGGCCTAATTGTACTCCTATCATTTATGACTTATGACCTCCCGGCCAGCTGGGTCAGAGATGTCGCCACCTTCTCCGGGAACGCCAAGGGGGAATTCCTCACCCGTTTCCAGTCGTCCGGAGAGAGCTGCCGCACCACATCCTGAGGCACCAGCTCCTTCAGCATCTTGGGAATGTTGGGGAACTGGGACTTGTCATCTTCAAACTTCACCTGGTAAATGAGCGCGGCCAACTGCAGCACCTCGTCGCGGGAACACTTGTGGTAACCCCGCAAATACTTGGGCAGCTCCTGAGATGAAGAGAGGAGAGGGAGAACGTCATGGACCTTTACACTTTAGGACAGGGGTTAAAGACATTTTAAACATCGGGGGTACACAAAATGCTGGAGAAACTCAGCGGGTGCAGCAGCATCTATGGAGCGAAGAAGACAGGCAACGTTTCGGGCCAGACTGGTAGAGGGTGGGGGGAGGTGGGGTGAAGAAAGGAAAAAGGAGGAGCAGGAGCCCGAGGGCTGAGGGAGAGGTAGGAAGGGGAGGAGACAACAAGGGTTAACAGAATTGAGAGAATTCGATGTTCGGGCTGGGACGCATGTCTGTGAGCGGGTGGCGGGCCACATCTATCACGTGTACACATGGATCCCGCCCCGGTGGCGGGCATCAAATCACGTGTTCACAGAAGGTGGACACGAAATGCTGGAGAAACTCAGCGGGTGAGGCAGCCTCACGCACTCCTCGCGTGTCCCACCCGCTGAGTTTCTCCAGCATTATTGTCTACCGTCAATTTTCCCAGCACCTGCTGTTCTTTCTTAAACGTGTTCACAGACGGTGCGCGGCCGTGCCGGCGGCTTTGCGCGCTGCCGGATGATTACGGGAAATAAAATCCGCCTGCGGGCCAGATGATTTTGGCCCAGGGGGCCGTTTGTTGCCAACCATGGCTTTAAGAGATACAGCGCAGATAAACCATACGATAAACCTGTGCGATAGAACTTTATTTATCCCAGGAGGGAAATTGATCAACCAACAGTCATAAATATGCGGCAAGATACGTGAAACGTGAAATTAAAATGATGTGTGGAAAGAATTGGGGTGGGAGGGGGGGACTCAGTCTCAGTCTAACCCACGACAGAAGGGGGAGGAGTTGTCGTGCAGTTTGAGCCACAGGGAAGAAGGAATCTGGTGGAACCAGTCTGTTGCTGAAGGTGCTCCTCAGGTTGGCCAGTGAGTCAAACCTATGGGCCAAACACAGGCAGGGGGAATAGATGGAGTTGATGCACAAAGCAGGAGTAGATCACGCAGATGCACAGAGTCTCTTGCCCAGAGTTGATGAATCGAGTATTGTGTTCAGTTCTGGGCACCAAGTTCAAGTTCAGGAATGTTATAGGAAAGATATTGTCACGCCAGTGAATACTTACGCGGAGGTTGGCAGGACGAGCTATAGAGAGAGAGGGTGAGCAGCTGGGTTTTTCTAGTCCATGGAGCGCAGGAGGTTGAGGTGGTGATCTTATAGAGGTGTACAAAATCAATGAGAGGAATAGAAGATGCATAAAGTCTCTTGCCCAGAGAAGGGGAATCAAGGACCAAGGACACAGATTTAAGTGAAGGGGGATTTAATAGGAATCTGAGGGTAACTTTCACACCAAAGGTTGGTGGGTTGGAACAAGCTGTCAGAGGAGGTAGTTGAGGCTGGGACTATCCCAGTTAGACAGGATGGACAGGAAAGGTTTGGAGGGACATGGACCAAACGTGGGCAGGTGGGACTAGTGTAATGGGCAAGTTGGCCAAACACGCTGTATCACTCTATGGCGCCTAGACAAAAGCCACGCGGTCATGGGGAGAACATACAAACTGCGTACAGATTGTATCAGGATCGTGAACTGCAGCGCCACTTGCACTGTCCAGGCTAAAAGTAACAGCGCAGTCAGCTAAGACTGGTTTACCAAAAAGCAACGGCACAATGTAATACTGGAGAATTCATAATCAGCATTCTTGAGGTAGATATAGAAGGTGACATTTTGGGTCTGGCACCTTCTTCAAACTGAGTGGGGTGGGTGGGGTGGGAAAGTGGGAAAGCTCAAAACAAAGTCTCAGATGCCGGATTAAAACCGAAGATAGACACAAAAAGCTGGAGTAACTCAGCGGGACTGGCACCACAGGGGTGAAGCCCGAAACGGGAGGCTGCTTGTCCCGGAGTTACTCCAGCTTTTTGTCTCTCTCATCTGGCATCTGGCAAGATGATAGGGTGGGGGAGGGTGGGGAGGGGGGGGGGTGGGGGGGGGGGGGAAGGGGGGCTTTGATCAGCCAGCGATGGATAAATGCCAGAGATGAAAAGAAAAAAGCTGTGAGTTAGGGATAGAAGAGGAATGAATTGTGAAGCCTGGAAGGGGAGCAAATGTCTGCAACCAGGTGGCGTCTGTCCACAGACGGCTGGAGGCCAATCATTGGGTAGACAGATTCTTGATTAGTAAACGGGTGTCAGAGGTGTCAGAGTTTACTGATAGACCGATCGAAATGGTATAGACTAGGTGCAGGAGTAGGCCATTTGGCCCTTCAAAGCCAGATGTGATCAGATCATCAATCAGTACCCCGGCCTTCTCCCATATTGACTCTGCAATCTTTAAATAGCCCTTTCTAGCTCTCGAAAGCATCCAGAGTACCGGGCCTCCACAGGCAGAGAATTCCAACAGATTATAAAATTGGTTCTAAATAGCTTACCCCCACTGTGGCCCCTTGTTCTAGACTCCCCCAACATCGAAACATGTTTCTGCCTCAGCGCGGATCTTATATGTTCCAATAAGATTTCCTCTCATCCTTCTAAAACCCCAGAGAATCCGAAGAAAACCCATGCGGCTACAGGGGAGAACATGCAAACTCCGTATATACAGCAACCGGTAGTAGTCTGGACTCTGGTCTTGTGGCATTGAGCAGCAATGTTTCCTCTGAGCTTCCACCCGGTTGGGGCGAAGGCGATGATAGATCAGCCACGATTAGTCTGTGGAATTCTCTGCCTCAGAGGGCTGGAGGCCGGTTCTCTGGATACTTTCAAGAGAGAGCTAGATAGGGCTCTTAAAGATAGCGGAGTCGGGGATATGGGAAGAAGGCAGGAACGGGGCAGTGATTGGGGATGATCAGCCATGATCACATTGAATGGCGGTGCTGGCTCGAAGGGCCGAATGGCCTACTCCTGCACTTATTGTCTATTGATTGAATGGAGCAGTAGACTCGTTGGGCGATATGGCCTAATTCTGCTTCTTGACCTCATGAACATGAACCTCTGGCACCCGCAGTGTGTTGTGTCGCAGCTAGAACGATCTTGAGGTTTAACACCGTTGATCTCAGCATCCTACCTGGTAGTAATGAAAGATGGAGTCGGCCATCTGGTCCTTGCCGGGAACAGTGTGCGTCCAGAGCTTCTTCATGAAGAAGACCTGGTAGGTCAGCGAAGGAACAACACCTGGGAAAATAGATACAAATGCTGACGTCTACGCAAACAGGCCCTTCGGCCCAACTCATCCATGTTGACCAAGATATCCATCCAAGCCAGTCCCATCTAACATAGAACAGGAAACAGTACAGCACAGGAACAGGCCATTCAGCCCATAGCGGTTTTTGCCAAACATCGTGCCTTGGTTAAACTAATAGACGATAGACAATAGGTGTAGGAGTAGACCATTCGGCCCTTCGAGCCAGCACCGCAATTCACTGTGATCATGGCTGATCATCCACAATCAGTACCCCATTCCTGCCTTCTCCCCATATCCACTGACTCCGCTATTTTTAAGAACTCCATTTAACTCTCTCTTGAAAGCATCCAGAGAATTGGCCTCCAACTGCCTTCTGAGGCAGGAAATTCCACAAATTCACAACTCTCTGGGTGAAAAAGTGTTTCCTCATCTCCGTTCTAAACGGCTTACCCCTTATCCTTAAACTGCGGCCCCTGGTTCTGGACTCGCACAACCTCGGGAACATGTTTCCTGCCTCTAGCGTGTCAAACACGCCCACACCGGCCAACATGTCCCAGCTACACCAGTCCCACCTGCCCGCATCTGGTCCATATCCCTCCAAACCTGTCCTATCCATGTACCCGTCTAACTGCCTCTCAAATATTGGGATGGTCCCAGCCTCAACTACCACCTCTGGCAGCTCGTTCCATACACCCGCCACCCTTTGTGAGAAATCCACCAACCCTTGTGTGAAAACATTTTCACCCAGAGAGTTGGGAATGTGGAATTCTCTGCCACGGAAGGCAGTGGAGGCCAATTCACTGGATGTTTTCAAAGAGTTAGATATACTGTAGCACTTAAGGGTAAGGGATACGGGAAGAAAGCAGGAAAGGGGTACTGATTATGGAAGATCAGCCATGATCATAATGAATGGCGGTGCTAGCTCGAGGTGCCGAATGGCCTATTCCTGCACCTATTGTCTATTGTCTATTATCTCTAAACTAAAGTTTTTAGTTTAGAAATACAGCATGGAAAGCAAAGAGAGGGAGGGAAGGGGGGGAGTACACAAGAGACAATAGGTGCAGATGCAGGCCATTCGGCCCTTCGAGCCAGCACCATCATTCAATGTGATCATGGCTGATCATCTCCAATCAGTACCCCGTTCCTGCCTTCTCCCCATATCCCCTGACTCCACTGTTTTTAAGAGCCCTATCTAGCTCTCTCTTGAAAGCATCCAGAGAACCGGCCTCCACCGCCCTCTGAGGCAGGGAATTCCACAGACTCACAACTCTCTGTGAGAAAAAGTGTTTCCGCGTCTCTGTTCTAACTGGCTTACCCCTTATTCTTAAACTATGGCCCCTGGTTCTGGACTCCCCCCAACATCGGGAACATGTTTCCTGCCTCTAGCGTGTCCAAACTCTTAACAATCTTATATGGCTGAAGAAGGGTTTCGGCCCGAAACGTTGCCTATCTTCTTTGCTCCATAGATGCTGCTGCACCCGCTGAGTTTCTCCAGCATTTTGTGTACCCTTAACAATCTTATATGTTTCAAAATTACTTAATTACTTAATTACGTATTACTTAAAATGAGATAACTCAACGTTCATACCATTGAGCTGGTGGCCACCTAAGCAGAACATGAATTTTGACAGACCGTGTCATTTTCTCATTGCTGATCAAACAACATGGGCCTATAGATTATGTGCACGTTTCTGGACCTCAGGGTGTGTGATCAAGTGTGTAAAGTGGGACTTGAATAGTTAATCTCCTGAAGAGAATACTCACTATAGAAATGAGAGAGATGAGAGTTTCTAACATGTTAGCAGAAACCTCCTCTCCACATCCACTAATCGGAGGGGAAAACGTCAGACGATAAGAAGGGGTGACTTGGTGACATCCATGGTGGGATCTTACCGTCTTTGATCGGCCGGGCTTTCTTGATCCAGTCGGTGAGATGGCGCACAAAATCAAAGAAGAAATCCCCTTCGGGCACGCTGATCACCTGGGAACCAACAAGAGTAGAGTTAGCGTGTAAGAAAAAACTGCAGAGGCTGGTAAAATCGAAGGTAGACACAAAATGATGGAGTAACTCAGCGGGACAGGCAGCATCTCTGGAGAGAAGGAATGGGCGCCGTTTCGGGTCGAGGCCCTTCTTCAGTCTGATGTCAGGGGAGGAGGCGGGACAAAGATAGAATATAGTCAGAGACAGTAAGACTGGTGGGAGAACTGGGAAGGGGGAGGGGATGGAGAGAGAGAGGGAAAGCAACGACATTCTGAAGTTAGAGAAGTCAATGTTCATACCGCTGGGGTGTAAACTACCCAAGCAAAATATGAGGTGCTGCTCCTCCAATTTGTGCTGGGCCTCACTCTGACAATGGAGGAGGCCCAGGACAGAAAGGTCAGATTGGGAATGGGAGGGGGAGTTGAAGTGCTGAGCCACCGGGAGATCAGGTTGGTTAAGACGGACTGAGCGGAGGTGTTCAGTGAAACGATCGCCGAGCCTGTGCTTGGTCTCGCCGATGTAGAGAAGTTGACACCTGGAACAGCGGATACAGTAGATGAGGTTGGAGGAGGTGCAGGTGAACCTCTGCCTCACCGGGCAAACCCCAGGGCAGGGGACGTGGCCACTAACTCAACCTTGCATGGGAGAGGGCAACAGCAGTGGGCCAAATGGACGGCGTTACCTTGTCGGAGATCTTCACGAACAGACTGAACCCGTCGGCGGATTTCAGGAGGAGCCGGGCGGAGATACGCTGGCAGAAATCCTTAGCCTTTGTGCTCGATTCCACTTCAAATGCCTGAGGATGGAAGGGCGGCACTTTGGACAAGGCTCTTGTGTGGGCAACAAAAGTTTAGTGTGGAGATACAGCGCGCAAACAGGCCCTTCGGCCCACAATGTTTGCGTGGAACACAATGTTAATGCAGACACAAAATGATGCGGCAACTCAGCATTTGAATGAATAAGTGAATAAGTTTATTGGCCAAGTATTCACATACAAGGAATTTGCCTTGGAGCTCCGCCCGCAAGTGACAACATGACATACAGTGACAGTTAAAAATGACACAGATAAAAAAGATAAGTAGGCTCGTTTTTATGGTCATATAAATCCTACCCGTGACAGATGTAACTCTGGCCTCACTGACTCAAATGTTTTGGTCCTGCCCACTTTTGGAAAAATACTGGAACAAAATTCTCGATACTATTTCTGTAGTTTTAGGTATGGATTTGCAACCTCATCCTATTACTGCCATTTTTGGGCTACCAATGTTAGATTCTATTAATTTGTCCCGTTCTGCCCATCGGCTGATTGCTTTTACCACATTAAGTAAGTAAGTAAGTTACGTAAGTAAGTTTATTGGCTAAGTATTCACATACAAGGAATTTGCCTTAGTGCTCTGCCCGCAAGTGACAACATCACATGCAGTGACAGTTACGAGACATTAAGTGCCAGAAGATCTATTTTATTTAAATAGAAAGACTGTAATCCTCCGACCACACTCCATTGGTTAGCAATGTTACAAAATTTTGAGATTTAAAAAATCAAGTCTGCAATTTATCCCATCAGATAGAGCATGAAAATAAGTTTAATTTGACACCTAATTCACTTTCATATCTTCAGTATTAAAAAAGTTATGGCCATTTTCATACGCGGAATTTAGCATCTTGACCCCATTGCCTTTCCATTGACTTGACTTGACTTGACTTCCATTGACTTGACTTTCCATGACCCCATTGCCTTTCCAAAGAGCTGTGATCAAGGACAGTCAAAAGCCCATAACTTTCTTAAAAATTAAGAGAACTCAATTAAATTTTCAGTTATTATAGATTGAAGCATTCTGAAACAAATATGAAACAATATTACTTGGATGACCTGAAATTAAAGCATATAATTAGTTAGTTACCCAATTGTAACTAATTACAAAATTCAATTACTAGATCAAAACATCTACCAATTTCTTAAGAAAAGATAAACCTTTTTAAATTGCCTCAGTGTCCAAATAACATTCACACAATAATTCACAATATAACATGATTTTTAAATCTCATTTTCATGAATTTATAGGCCAAATGGGAGGAATTTAGTGTTTAATTCCTGTAAATTAATGGCCATTTAAATCAAATTGCGAGTGGGTTTTAGTGGAACGCGGTGGATTAGAACGTTGCGGTTTGCGGTGAAGCCGGCAGGAAAAACACTGCCAGTTCATACATTTTTTTTGTCCCCATTTCGCAACATGAAAATGTGATTAAAGGCTTCCTAAAAACCATGTTTTAATGTAAAAATAAACTGTGAACTTTATTTTCTCCCCTACGTAAAATCCTTCCCGTTGTCGGCGCTCACGGCTTTAGAAGATGATTTTTAAATTACTCTAGCTAATAAATAATCTAGCGTAATTTAAAAATACCTTCATGAATGAAATGTCGGAGCGATTTTTCTTCAGCAAAGAAATCCCCTGACATGGATCGATTTGCCCAGTCTGTGGAAAAACGGCACTTTAAACACGCCCCCTCTGAAAGGCGCCAAACTCACGCACACGGGGAGCGGCAGAACTGCAGCGCTGCTCAAGGTAAGTTTTGTAACATACCTACATTGGTACTCTGAAACTATATCATGTTTAAATTTAGAAAAAATTAGGAGTGACATTGTTGAATCCTTGGTTAAATTTGATAAGACTTGGGGAAGATTTATTCAACATTTTATTTTATTTTATTTTATTTATTTTTTTGTTTTTTGTGTTTGTTAGAAGTACAATAGTGTGGTACTTGAGTACCTAATACATACATATTACCATTATTGTACAACTTTGTATTTTTAATTTAATAATAAAAGAACAGTGAAAGAAAAAATAAATAAAGAGTGTTGGAATAGATAGACAAGCGAGTAGATACAGATAGCAAAAGAAATAAAGAACAGAGATGAGAAGCTAAAAAGATTGAGAGAAAAAGAGAAAGTAGAGAAAAGAGAAATTAGGAGAGATATACCTATTTTGTATTTTTGCCCATCCGTCACCCGGTTCTGAACCATTTAATTTCTAAGGTTATGTTATGTTGCACCATATGCTTGTAAAAAGTTGATAAAAAGGAGACCAAGTCTTTAATTGGTCTACTTTGCCTAGTAGGAGGAATCTCATTTCTTCAAGATTTAGCGTTTCCGACATATTTGAAATCCACATTTTGAACGTTGGCGTGGTTGCGTTTTTCCAGAATTTGAACATAAGTTTTTTTGCTGTTATTAAAGAAGAGTTTCTCGGAATATAGTTAATTTACTTCCCTATTCCATTGATCCAAAGATAATCAGTTCTGTATTGGGGTTCAATTTTGTGTTAGTTTTGTAAAAGTTCCAAAAAGTTTGTTGCAAAATTTATGCAGTTTTGTACAAGAGACAAAGGAATGTGCTATAGTGGCATTTTGAGTTAGACATTTATCACAGATGGGGAGACATTTGCAAATATTTATATTCAGTCTGGTTTTCGAGTAATATAATCTATGTAAAATTTTGAATTAGGTTATGTCTTACATTAATCGAACATTTATGTACATATAATAGATTTTTTTTCCCTGCCGTTTTGAATTTTTATCAATAATTCTTGTTCCCAGTCCCTTCTAATTGCCTCTGTCGTTGGTGTTTCTATATTTAGAATTATATTATATAGATATGATATTAAATTGCTTGATTCTGCCTTTCTATTCATTCCTTCCTATAATAAATCTGGGGTTAGAGTTTGATATCCTTGTATATATTTTTTCAAGTAATCTTGAATTTGAAGATATTTAAACTATTGATTACTTTTCAAATTATATTTTAGTTGTAATTGTTGGAATGAAAAAAGTTTTCCCATTTCATACATATCTCCCATCATTTTAATTCTTATTCTTTCCCAATGGATAAACGTTTTATCAATAATAGATGGTTTGAATGAGGGATTATTAGCTATTGGAGAAAGAAGCGATAAATTTATTGATTTTAAAGTTAATTTTATTTGTTTCCAAATTCATATTATACTGTGAATAACTGGATTCTTCTTATATATTATATTGTTCAGTTTCATCGGGGAAAGAAGGATCGCTCCTATATTATAAGGGGAACAATCCTCTTTCTCCATTCTTATCCAATCTACCTGTTGGGCAGAACTGTCCAACCAGTAGATTATATTTTTAATATTCACTGCCCAATAGTAATACAATAAGTTAGGGAGTGTCAGTCCCCCGATTCTTTAGATTTACACAAGTGTTTTCTTTGAATTCTGTGTGATTTATAGTCCCATATGAAGTTTGTAATATCAGAATCTAGTTTTTTAAAATAATTTTTTGGTAAGTATATTGGTATTGATTGAAATAGGTACAGTATTTGTGGTAAGAAGATCATTTTTATCGCATATCAACATTTTCATACAACCATAAATTGTCCCCTGTCCAACTGTTATAATAATTTTTCTACCTTTATACGGTGGAACGGACTTGACGACAAACAGGGACTTATATTGTTGAAATTCTCAGCTCAGATTCTATTTCGCTTTTTCTAGTTTAGGGGGGTTTTGTTTCTTCCTTTTTTCTCTTTTTTTCTTTTTTTTCTTTTTATCTTTTTGTTTTTTTCCTACATTTACAAGTTCTCTTTTAAACACTTAACTATATTTACATAGAGACCGGGAGGTCTATATTCAATGTGTATTTTCACACTGGACTCATATTTAGGTTATACCTGTTATCAATGTAATCCTGATCCCTATGTATCAATATCATTGTTATGTTTATCAATATTTTGTTGTTGTTTTGGTTTTGTTTTTGAAAAAAACGAATAAAAAGATTTTAGAGACACAGCGTGGAAACAGGCCCTTCGGCCCACCGAGTCCGCGCCGACCAGCGATCCCCGCAAACGAATAAAAAGATTTTAAAAGAAAGAAAGAAAAATGACACATAAAACATTAAACGGTAATAATAAAACTTTATCGATTAAACATGTGAATTAAATAAAATACCAGAGCAAAAGTAGGCTACAGATTTTTGGTTATTGAGTAGAGCTACTACTCGTGGAAAAAAGCTGAGGGAGTGCAGCGTAGGTTTACTAGGTTAATTCCCGGGATGGCGGGACTGTCATATGCTGAGAGAATGGTGCGGCTGGGCTTGTACACTCTGGAGTTTAGAAGGATGAGAAGGGATCTTATTGAAACATGTAAGATTATTAAGGGTTTGAACACGCTAGAGGCAGGAAACATGTTCCCGATGTTGGGGGAGTCCAGAACCAGGGGCCACAGTTTAAGAATAAGGGGTAAGCCATTTAGAACGGATCATCCCCAATCAGTACCCCGTTCCTGCCTTCTCCCCATATCCCCTGACTCCGCTATCTTTAAGAGCCATATCTAGCTCTCTCTTGAAAGTATCCAGTGAACCGGCCTCCACCGCCCTCTGAGGCAGAGAATTCCACAGACTCACAACTCTCGGTGAGAAAAAGTGTTTCCTCGTCTCCGTTCTAAACGGCTTGCCTCTTATTCTTAAACTGTGGCCCCTGGTTCTGGACTCCCCCAATTAGTGCACCATCATCTTTGGCTCAGATTACGGTGTGCAAGAGATTGGGTAAACGCACACTCTGTTTTACCCTGAGTAGGGGAATAAGGATCCAGAGGACATAAGTTTAAGGTGAGAGGGGAAAGATTTAATCGGAACCCGAGAGGTAACTTTTTCACACAGAGGGTGTTCATATGGGATGATCTGCCAGAGGAGGTAGTTGAGGCAAGCTCTATATCGGGATAGCGCTGTAATGGCTGCCTACGCCTTCAGTCTTTTTTGTTATGTTTGAAGTTTTATTTTGTCTTTTATGTGAGGGGAAGAGGATACGGTAAGGGGGATACCGTCCTTCAGTCGCTATTGGAGAGACCCAACCTCTCCATGTAGCTCAGACCCTCTAGTCCTGGCAACATTCTCGTAAGTCTCCTCTGAACCCTTTCAAGCTTGACAACATCTTTCCTATAACATGGTGCCCAGAACTGAACACAACTAGTCTTGCAGGAATTACTCACTCGAGCGAGGACGGTGCCCGACAATAACCTCATCGCACTAGGCCTCAATGTTGGCACTGGTGTTATTCCCGTGTGCCTTACCTACGCTACACTGCTGCATTGGAGAGAAAGAAGATTCGCCGGGAACAAAGGGGGACACCAGGGGGGGGGCGCGGAGAAGAGGGGGCCTGCTGCCAAGAGCAGCAGCAGGCAGTAGATAGGACTGTTTGGTGAATGTTTACAGCTTGGTCCTCTAGTCCTAGACTCTTCCACTGGTGAAAACATCCTGTCCACATCCACTCTATCCATGCCATCGACACGACACCTCAATTTAACCTATGATGAGCGTTTGACGGCGCTGGGCCTGTACTCACTGGACTTTAGAAGAATGAGGAGGGGACCTCATTGAAACAGAACAGTGAAAGGCTTGGATAGAGTGGATGTGGAGAGGATGTTTCCACTAGTGGGAGAGTCTAGGACTAGAGGTCACAGCCTCAGAATTAAAGGACGTTCTTTTAGGAAGATGAGGAGGAATTTCTTTAGTCGGAGGGTGGTGAATCTGTGGAATCCTTTGCCACAGAAGGCTGTGGAGGCCAAGTCAATGAATATTTTGCAGTTAGTAAAGAAGAAATCCTACATAAATAATAATAATAATAATAAATACTTTATTGATCCCCTCAGGGAAATTCAGATGTCCAGAAGCCAACATCCAACAAACCCACACATTCAGAACGAAAGCAGACAAAAAATACATAAAATACAGCAATAAATACTTAAAAAGACCCAATAATTAACTATTAAAAATGCAAAGCATCCCCCTACAGCCTATATATGGTCAGTATTATAAAATCTAATGGCTGCATGGGTGAAGGATCTCCTGGACCACTCCGTTCTACAGCGCAGGTGAGGAGCCGGTTGTTGTTCTGTGTGGTCTTTTGACTCTCCAGAATTCCATGGAGGGGGTGCCCGGAGTTGTCGAGGAACACCAGCACCTCATACGCCTCTCAAGCACATCCATCCCAGAGTCCACTCTCCCCCCCCCCACCCCCCCCCCCCCCCCCCCCCCCTCCCCCGCCCCTCCCTAGCACGGAGCTAGCTCGTTTTACCAGCTTATCCAACTTTTTGCTGTTTTTTTGCTGTTTCTTGCTGTCACAAGGTGGGCTCCCCAATCTGGAAGCCCTCTTGTGTGGAATAGAACTCATTGCCACAGAAGGCAGCGGAGGCCAAGTCAGTGGATATTTTTAAGGTGGAGTTAGATAGATTCTTGATTAGTACGGGCGTCAGGGGTTATGGGGAGAAGACGGGAGAACGGGGTTAGGATGGAGAGATCGATCAGCCATGATTGAATGGCGGAGTAGACTTGATGGGCCAAATGGCCTAATTCTACTCCTATCCCTTATGACCTTACCTCAGTCAGCGTCTTACCTCATCAGTGTCGTCGGGGAAGTAGACCTTGTGGTATATCTGGGTGGTTTTGTGCTGGATAGCTTCTACTTCCACCAGGTGGGGCGGGTACTTCCGGGAGCCATTTCTGCAGAAGGACAATGAAAAGCGAAACACTCGGTATGTACGGTTTATCAGATCTGATTGGAGGGCATGTAAGACAAAGCTTTTCACTGTACCTCGGTGCACGTGGCAATAACAAACCTAAATAAATCAGTGGGGTGCGGAGAAGAGGGGCCTGCTGCCAAGAGCAGCGGCAGGCAGTAGATAGGACTGTTCGGTGAACGTTTACAACTTTGCCCTCTAGTCTTAGACTCTTCCACTGGTGGAAACATCCTGTCCACATCCACTCTATCCATGCCATCGACACGACACCTCAATTTGACCTATGATGAGCGTTTGACAGCGCTGGGCCTGTACTCGCTGGAGTTTAGAAGAATGAGGGTGGGGGACCTCATTGAAACAAACAGAATCGTGAAAGGCTTGGGTAGAGTGGATGTGGAGAGGATGTTTCCACGAGTGGGAGAGTCTAGGACTAGAGGTCATAGCCTCAGAATTAAAGGACGTTTTTTTAGGAAGGAGGTGAGGAGAAATTTCTTCAGTCAGAGGGTGGTCATAAGTGATAGGTGGAGTATTAGGCCATTCGGCCCATCAAGCCTACTCCGCCATTTGAACATGGCTGATCTATCTCTCCCGCCAAGCCTGGCAACAAAGCCTTCAATCCCCTCATCTAAATCATTAATATACAACGTGAAGAGCAGCAGCCCCTGGGGAACTCCGCTA